>JABJVR010001925.1:0-11392 GCA_025773905.1 Chitala chitala
ATACTGTATGTGCATGTAAATGAATGTAAATGAATATATATTTATATAATATATATAAAAAACCTACCTGTATGCTGTGTACATACACACACATAAATAAAGGACTTAAAGATATGAAGTTTACCCTTTGTTTTGTTTGAATAATGTAGCTTGTGCTTTCGAGTGGATTATAGTCCCAAAGGCGCAGAGCCTTTCATTTGTGGTGCGACCCAAACAAACCCCCCCCCAACCTGGCTGTATTTATACACCACACATGGCATGTCTGGATTTGCCTTTGATGAGAACACCCTCCCACCCGCCTGTCTGTGGAACAATAGGAGTTTCCGTAACAGAGAGCAAACTCGCTGTGAAGTCTCAAAATCATAACCTTTTTTTCTGTATTCAAAACAAAGCGAGGCACATGTTTTTGTCAGGTGCATTATGTTTTGGGTTTCACCTGTGTCCAGCAGATTGGACTCGTCTCTGAATTAAAAGTACAGCAGCTATAAGTTTAAATTGCAGGGAAAACTTCACATTGGTTCACTGACATTAGCCAGGTCTGCATCACAGACTATAGATGCCTTCTAATTTAATTAGAAGCCCACTGCATTATGTAATTAATTTTAAAATGATCTGGACATACTGTGTGAAAGATTATCAATCATCAAATGTTATTTTTATCTGGGAAGAATAAACAATAAACTCCATGAGTCAGTGAAATTATCGAATTCATTTCAAATTTAGCTAAACATTCAGAAGGTAGCCTTTAATATTTAATATTAGGCTTTTGTAACACATAAGAAAAGGGAAAAGTTTGTCTCCAACATGTTTTTAGCCAATCTTCAACTAAAGTGCTTGGAAAGAAAAAGCCGTTTTATGGAGCTGGGAATATAAGATGTAGGACACGACTAAACTGGGCTTCACAAGTCAGATGTAAGAGGGGTGAGTGAAGAAAGAAAGGAAGAAAGAAAAGAATAATGAACGAAGAGTGAGCTGTTTCCAACAGCTCTGCTGTAGTTTGCTAATGCTCATGGACATTAGACCATGTGACTTTGGAGTGGGCTGCTCTGATGTGGGAGGAGTCACGCTCAGGAGAAGTTCCAACTGGGAGAAGTGAGTCTTTCAGCTGCATAGAGAATAAATAGGCAAAGCTATTCTGTGTGTGTGTGTGTTTCTCTCACATACACACACACACACACACACACACACACACACACACACACACATGCACACTGCCTTGGCTTTGACTTACCGCTGTCAGGACAGCAGAGAGCATCGAGTAGCTCAGCAGACAGAAACACTGCTGTCATCACCACCTGGGCGGCTCGCTTTGACTGCCCTGCTGCACCCCAGGTGGGTGACAAACACTGGGGCAAAAGGAAGAGGTACGATCATTGTGTCTTTGGAAGTAGAATAAGCAGGACATTTGACCAGGGGAGAAATCAGGACATGATGCCTCTTGAAAAGCAGTTCCAGTCCTTTTTATTATGAACCCGCTCACTCATAAGTCCCCTCAGATCACCATGTCTGGGCCCGGACTTACAATAGCACGACTGTTATCACCTGACCTCATATAACTTTTCTGTTGCTACCCTCACGGCAAGCTAAAGGAAAAAAAAATGGAAAAATAACAAAAAAAAAAAAGAATTTTTGGCAAGAGGTCTTTGCTTAGTATTTGAAAACAGAAATATTTAAATAGAGACTTCTCTTATTTATCTACATGACATATTTAAGAGGTATTTATACGTAATGATATATTTACATAGTTGTCATAACTGCCGTAGCGAGGAGGTGTTGATCTCCTGGTGTTTTTCACCATAATTTGCTCATTACAGGTGCAAAGACCAGCCGTCACCCACTCCAGACCTCCTTCACTCGTTTTAGGGGACAGATGAGAGTGTGGGGGCCCTCCTACGCACCCCCACCATGAGGATATTGTGAAGAACATTGCGAAAGCGACAGCTCATCTCCAGACGTTTTTTTTTTTTTTTCCTAGAGAATTTTCTTCTGCAAAATGTCAAGATTTATTTCTATTATTGGTGAGCTGTCATCTTGGAACCAGCACTTTGTGTTTCATTGCTGAACACTGTTTCCCGTTAACACGAACATCCATGCCATATGTTACCGTATTATCAGAGATCGCTCTGTCTTGATTGATCTTGATATTTGCTCAAACTGTTTCTGATAAGAAGACACTTTAAGCTTGTCACGAAAAGTTCAGGTTTATATGAATATATATTAAATGTTTATAATGAGTGACATTGTGTACGTGGGAAGATCTGACACAATGCTTAATGTGTTAAAAATGGCATTTCAAAGTTTCAGCTTAATATATCAAAAAACGGTTTGTGTTTTGCTCAATCTGTAATAGTTTGGTTGTTTGGCCTTGTATGATGAGGAGGAGATACAAACACATTTTACAAGTGATATTGTTGTCTAAGATTTACTAGTTTTTTAAAAAACGCATTTTTTTCTTATAAAAAAAAAACAGCCAAGACCTTATATGCAGCACGTTTGTTTGCATGAGATCTCTTACAGGGCACAGAGACAGAGTCTGCTTGGCTACAAAAGAGACAATTTACTTCCAGTTGATTGTGATAAACTGCCTTCTTCTTCCTTCATTAAGAAAGCAGCGGAAACGCACCTGCTTTTGTCCAGATCACACAGCGAGCCGAGGAGGGTTGTGTCGCTGAGCAGCTCGTTCTCTTCTCCCAGACCCGCAGGCTGATTTGCTGTCTTTGTTCCTGTTGAGGTCGTTCAGCTCTCATCGAGGACCCCTAATGAATTTTTGGGCACTTTATGGTGTCTCAGGTTACTCCCGAAGCAGGGTGGCTGTGTGGGCATTTCTGTCACCTCGATGCGATTAATTAAGACGCATAATTTCTTCAGACTTTGCATTACGTTTGACTTGTTGTTAGTCAGAAGTAAAACAGAACAAAAGCCTAATAGCAGGAACTGGTTATACAATGAGCCACAAATTACATACAGGTTTAAATCAAAGCTAGTTATTCCAGTAATAAGTCCATTCAAACAATAAATCACGTAAAACACTGATTATTCCAAGGTTAAACAAATAAAAAAAAAAGAACATTTGATGCTCTAGTGCTGACGTTAATGAAACCACAGTAGCAGCCCTCATTACCTCCTTCAAATTTAGCGTTTCTTAAATAGGTCCTGCAAGACCAAATTAAAAGATTCAATTCTGAGATAATTTTATGGCAATACAATACGGCCTTCTGCTGGTAAATAAATAAAGCAATGATGAGCTGTGTATTCAATATTGCACAGAAACTCTAGGGTTTCTCCAGCACTACGAAGGAGTCGAAGGCTACAGACGCTTTCATCCAAGGACATTTATTGGTTTTGTTTGAGCTATTTATTGGTTTTGATTGTCCCCCCCGCCCCTTCCCATCTGGAAAGGGAAAGATTTTTGCACTTTGATTCCCAAAGATCTCCACATACTCCATTTCCGTCATCAAGCCACAAGAAGCCTGATTTATCCAGGAGGAAAGGTTGGGTGGTGTGTTTGTATTACCGAGAAGGACTCTGGAGCTTTAATATCAATAAAGGAAACTGGTAGGGCTGGATTCATCAACGTCTGAATTATGGACTGCTTTTCTCCAAGGATTCCCTCCAGTTTGTGCGGCCTGGCATCATCATGACAACAGCTGTTGCTTCCAAAAGAATTGTAATTACATGTAAGTGCTTTCTGCTTCTCATCAATAGCAGTAATTATAGGAGATGTGAGTGGAATGGCATGGAAATTGTCGTTTGAACATATTTCTTTTGTGGCGTGCCGAGGCGCAGTTACCTCCTCCAGAAGTGTTTGATGAAACATTGAAATGAAAATGCCAGCAAATTAAGTCAAATTACGGCTGCTCAATGTTGGGAAAGAGTTCCCTCCAAAAATGGTGGCCTGAGCATTTGAACCTGAATGAAGGTAAAACCAGTCATATTATGCTTTGATGATTGTAGCTACAGAGCAGCTTGAGTGCTTTGGGAGGGTGCAGTTTGATCATGTGACCTGTACCCTGTTGAATCTTGCAGTGTCTCCAAACTGGGTTGGGCAACAGCATTGGTCAGCATTGGTTGACAGATGGAACACAGATAGGTCTTGTCGCTGTCATCAAGCCACGCCTACAGCTGATTTTTGTAAAGGTGGACATTGTCTAGGTCGTTCCTGTGTATTGCTGCATTTGGACATTATAAACTAAGAAATTAGTAGAGGGGTGCATGAATCACAGTGCTTTTATGGATGGGAGAATAACATGAAATTTATCAGTTGTCATTTGGTCATAATTTTTCACTCTAAATGAACTGTGTATATGTACATATGTACAATGTATATGTACAAAATACATGGCATGTGAAGTTATAGTGTGACCATCAATAAACATGGGAAATGAAATTAAACGAAAATTCGAACTGTGTTGACGTGCTTGTGTTTTATCTGATTAGCCTTATTTTGGTACGTTTTAGTGTACATATTTTTAGGGACGCTGTTTCTTTTGGCGTGATATTTTTTGCGCCATTTTAAGCTTGTACACTTGTGTATTCCAAATTTACCACAACCTACAATAAGCATAAATGCTGTAAACATATTTGCTCAGTGCTTAAAGTAATACAGATAAAACACAAACTACAGCAGTTAAATTGTCTTAATGTCATTGGGTTTTATGAACTTCACTAATGTTCACATATTATTCATTGTCTGTGTTTGTTCATATACTCAGATTGCTCTGAAATTGCTTTAGCATTCTTAAAAGGTCAATTAAAGGGTTTGTGATCATCTGATCAATGAAGGCCTCTAGGAATTGATATTTTTAGTGTAAATTGTACCATCTGTGCGTGGTAAGAGAACAAGGAGCCAAATTGGATTAAGTTATTTTAAATTCACTTTGCCATAAGTGTCAGTGAAGGCAATTCCCTTTAAATGTTACACAGTGTACAGCGCACTCACTCCGGCAGCACTGAACACTGAAAATGATCTTTTGGTGCAAATGAAAATAAAAAATCATTTTACAAAGGCTGTATTTTTTTTTTATGTAGTGTTAGCCGTGTGCGTCATATATGAAACGAGAGTGAGCCTATTGTTAACGTGGTTTCTCAAAACAGAAAGAAAATGCGGAACGAGCCTTTTGTAATTATGTGCCAGATTCTTTTCAGATTTAAAGAGATCCATTATCCAGCTGCACATCCAATGGCTACGCTTAGAATACAGAAATAAATAAACAAACAAATAAGTAAATAAACCCACCTGCCACTTAGTAAGTCAATCTCTGGTATTTTAGGGAGTCCTGAATGGTTTGACGACAAACAGGAGCTATCAAAACAAATTTTACACAAAGACGTCAGACATCAATTGATAACAAACATTTAAAAAGTGTTCTTGCATTCGCAAAATGTGATTGTGACTCTGTGTGCATAAAAGACTGTACCATAAGCACAATTCAGCAGAGGAATAAGAAGCCCTTGGGGCTATGTAATCCCAGTGGGCTGTGCCCCTCAGCACCCAGGGCTTTGTCTGCTGAATCACAGCTGGCACGCAGAAGAGCGGCATGAACATTGGCACCAGGGGGCCTGAGAGTGACAGCATTGTGCAGGTAGGTCAACCCACTGTCTTGCTAATCTCCTAGCTTGCACCACAGCACTGACATGAACTTCTGTTTTCTGCTCTTATGGAGTAAAGTTTAAGCTTCATGATGGAACATGTGCGTCAGCAGTGCTGCTGAGGTGGCCATTAAGGTATCATATGTCCCACACTAGGGGAGAATTAGGGAGAATAAGAAGAGATCTCTGGGAGGTCAACACCTCTCTGGTCCTGCAGTCATAACAACCACCTATGTACTGTGTGTCTGTAGAAAGAGATATCTCCATCCATCCATCCATCCATTATCTTAACCGCTTATTCCTGGTGAGGGTCGCGGGGAAGCCTGGAGCCCATCCCAGAGCACATAGGGCACAGGGCAGAGGACACCCAGGGCGGGGCGCCAACGCACCACAGAGAGATATCTCTATGTATCTAAATATAATGTGCAAATAAATTTGAGAACTTTCTGTTTGAATTGTTCAGTTTTCAAATGACTCAACAAAGGGCTTTTAAAATATATACAGTACATATATCAACTCTGGCCCGTTTTGCCATTTTGATCAATATGTGTCTGAATCTCTTATTCAGCCTCTTGTTTCCTGAAACTTATCAGCAAGCACTGTACTTTCACAGCCTTTCAGTGAGAACTCAAATGTGAGGGAGAAACTGAACAGCAGCCCAAATTAATCTTTGCCTATTTTTGACTTTTTAAAATCTGCTGCATGATCTAATTTAAAGGAACCCGGAGCTCTGAAAATGTGCCATTTATCTGAATAATGCTGACAAATCACTCAGGTGGATCCTGATCATAAACATCTGATGCCACAGATCTGGAGATAACACACGTTTGCGATTTCTATCTCAGACTGACAACTGAAAGAGCATAGTTTCTGCAGAACTGTGTGGGTGCACTGCATGAAACCTGAATTTAAAGAGATTCTCATGGTATTTTTATGGGTAATTCCTGGCATGAAACCTTTGCCTGGGCTCCATATGGTATGTGTTCTGGATCTTTCTGGTTGGTAAAGGACACTGGGAAGCACAACTATAGAGTAAGAGAATGTCATCCTCTCAGTATGCAGACTTCATCCTCATCTTCATAAAGGTTATATGTATATGAGTAACTTATTCAAGTCTATACTGCATTTCTATTTTTGATGAAGTTCAGATGTGTACGTTTTTCTGCACGGGGGGTGATCATGCCCTCAGTCTACCATTTTTTAATTAATCATGTCCCCAGGGGAGTGGGTGAGAGGAAGGAATACAGGATAGAGGAGAAAAGGGAAGGTGGACACTTTCCAGTGGATGTTGCTAAAATCCTTGAAATCCCCCCCATCACTTTTTTTCCCGTGAGGCAGTTAAAGAATGGGGGGGCAGGTTAGCGGATCCGTAATGGCCTGTCAGCATGCATCGCACGCCAGCTAACGGATGGCGGGATGTGGGCTGCTCCGACAACAGAGCCATCGTGACGGCTTTTCCATTACTGGAGCCGCCTGCCAGCAAGAGAGGGAGGCTAATGCAAACACTGTCATCTCCATCTGACGGGTCGGGCCACGCTGGCCCCTCCCTGCCTCCATCTGCGCTTCTCTATCCACTGGCCCCTGCACTATCGTTTCCCGCTCTCATTCAGAACACTTTTCTCTGTGAGGTGCCTGGAAAAGAATCTTGTCTTTAAATGGGCATGATATCCTTAAGCTTAAAAAAATCTGCAAAAATAACGAAAAGTTAACAACGATTAAAGAGACTCCATTAATGAAACATTGTGTTAAATGTTAAAAATATCTGTTTCAAATCTGAAAACATCTTGCTGGATTTAGCAGATGGGGTCCATTTAAAGCTTTTCATGGCTTCTGTGGCTGGTGGCGCAATACAAATTTGCAGTAACACAGAGGACAACCTGTGAGAAAACAGGACGGGTACATTTCTTTGGGCAGAACAAAACAGAGAGAAAACAGAGTTTCCCACCTGAGCATATTGTGTCATCAGTGGATTTTAAAAAGGGCACAAGCCGATACATCAAAGCCGTGATCTTTTTGCTTTGTTCTGGGCTGAATTTCTATTCCACAAGAGCAGGAAATGAGCATTAAAGTACCACATTCATTTCAAATCCATCTCACGATGTCCCATATTGGAGCAAAATATGACCCTGCTCTGCCTCAGCTTCATCACAAAGATCACACACGAGAACAAGAGTTCTTTTTTTTCTCCCACAAATGTAGCCTAAAACAATACCATCTCCCCAGCTTTGAAAATCACTCTGAATATTCCTTTTATTTTTCACTCTGACCGCCTTGCTTCCTGTGAAGTATGGAACAAATCACCTCAGAAAAGAGCTTTGTGTTTGGGAAAATTCGTCTCTTGCTTTGGCGCTGACTGCCAATTTCGACTCTCTTGTCTGACTGCAGCCACTCACGAATAGGAGGAAGACTAACAAAGGAAGTTTGGAACGTTATGTTGTGCATTGGGGTTATGAAAGCAAATACTTGAGGAGATGATGGATTCCTGTCTGAACTGTGCACACCCACCGAGGAAGAGGCTGTATGAGTTTTAAGGAAAAATCCAGAACAAAAGTTGCCTGAAGGCTTAAGAAATATTCTAGTATAAATAGGTGACTTGCCTTTGATGGTAATGACTACTTTACTTCTGAGGGGGTGATGGGTTGGGAGGTTGATACAATCGTGTGATTTCTGTGGGGCTTCAGTCACGCTTGGGGTCCCTTGACTCTGCCCACCTCTCATGTGTGATAAAGGCCGGTTATCGTAAACATACATGTGCAAGCAAGCACCACTGGTAAGATGGCTTGTGCAGGCCAAATATCGAACATTAATACACGGTCAGGAATATAAATTTGAGCATGTACAGTGTGTGCAGTGTAGACATATGCACTTTGATATGGACACACACACACACACACACAAATACACACACACACACACATACACGTACACACACATTGACAGGCACATGACTACTCCTTCAAAAGCACGCCTACACCTACACAACCGTGTACATTTACACAGTAAAATCGTTCATAACCAGCACCTGTGGGAGCAAAGGTTTGCTGGTTATTTAAATTTGCCAGTTGCATGAGAGATATCCTTGTAAAATGCCATATGTGTATTCTGAACTGTCATTTTGTCATTCATTACCAATAAACAATACAATAATATTTTTCACCTGCTTATCATTAAATGAGTCCTAATATCTTAAACCGAACATATACTGTGCTCACCTAACTCCGACAGTAGTGTGAAGAATGCTTAAATCAATCAAGCAGACAATACACACACACACACATACACACACACACACATGCACACACACACACTTCAATGGATTAGAGAGCAGACACAAACACACTGAAATGTAGTAGGCTAGCCTGCAGGCTAGGCTTACACATTGACTTTGCATAAAAAATACACAATCATTTAAATACTGGATACAAGGTGTATGTGTACACACACACACACACGAAAGGTATACACACTAACATAAAATAAAAGCAGCTAAAACAGGTGAACTGTTGTTCATGGAAAGAGGCACGATTTGATGGATGTTTCAGCCAGAGATTCAGTGTCTGCACAGGCTCATGTGAAAGACACTCTGGCAAGGAGGAGTGTGGATGGCAGGAGCTGAACAGAACACTTATAGGCAGTTCCATGCCGAAGCAGAGCGCCGAGACCCCCTGTGAGACGCATTGCGAGCCACGTGTCTCTCTCACACCAGAGCTTTGCTCAATCTATCCAGCCCATAAACTCTTTTAACAGGAGGCTATGGCTCCTTAGTTTGTACTTCAGTAGCCACAAATATAGCTCAGTCGCTCAACCTGTGCTCCTCACATAACCAACATTTTTAGTAATGAATTAATGGAGGAAAACATTCCTGTGTGCTCTTTACTGTGAATGCAATGTGCTTTTGCCACATAGCATATATGCAAACTAAAGCATTTACTCTGCAAGACCAAAAACACTATAACATCTTTGCTCATAAGGTTCAGAAGTCAATCAAGTGACAGTCACTGATGGCAGTCACTGGAATGGGACATCCACTGAGCCAGTGAACTTTTATTGTCAGTGCATTTGGAAATACTATATATATGTAATTTTTGTAGCGACCAAGATTTATGTCCTGCAAATGTTTATATACATAATGTATGAAGGAAAGGTTTTAGTTCTTAAGAGATTTCTCTGTACAAGGAAATAGTCAGTCAGTCATCTTCCAAACTGTTTTATCCTGTTAAGGGTCATGGGAAGCCTGGAGCCCATCCCAGGAGACATAGAGCGCAGGGCAGGGGACACCAACCCACCGCAGGGCAGGCACACACACACACACACACACTACGGGCAATTTGAAACACCAATCAACCTAACCCACGTCTTTGGAATGTGGGAGGAAATCGGAGAACCCGGAGAAAACGCAGCAAGCACAGGGAGAATATGCAAACTCCACGCATACAGACCAAGGATGGCAATCAAACCCCAGGCCTGGAGGTGCGAGGTGACAGTGCTAACCACCACACCACTGTGCCACCTTACAAGGAAATACTGAAACTAAATTTGGAAAAGAAAATTTTCATTCTTACCATGTATGATAACTTAATGTTTTATGCTAAAACACCACTCCTTCAGGCTCCTGTGATATGGAGAGCATATCTACAATGGTGACAGGGCAGTAGTTGAGGGAAGCCCTGAGGAGATAGGCCCGGTCTTCCCAAAATGACGTCTGTCCTGACCTGTGCACCAGCCCCTGCAGTGCACCCTCTGCTTACCTTGATCAAGAGGGGGGGCCTGTGTGATCCTGTTCAGCACCATGGCTTTGCCACCCAGGACAGAATGGCTCAGCAGAGAAGCACACTTAAATGTACTCCCTGTGTCCTTCCTCTTCTTAATGCAATTAATGACTTGCAGTCATTTTTTACAGGTTGCACTAATGATAATGATTTTTTTTCTAATTGTGCTCTTTAAGTGTAGTTGTTTGCAGGCACATTTAAATTCTTGATATTTTAACCATTCAGGATTGGCAGAATGTAAAAGTTTTACAGTTGTGTGTAGTAGTCAGGCAGAGAAAACAGAACCTGAGGATTAATTTACAATGGAGGTCAGGACCACACACCACATAGTGTTCGGAGATGTTGCCTTCACAAAGAAAGAGAGGATGCCTAAAAGAAACAAAGAAAGTCCCTAAAACACTACAAAACAACAACAACAAAAACTGTTTTACCTGCTTTCTCGGCAGAACTGCTTCCCTGGCACTCTCGTGTTTACCGGCTAAACTCAGGAATGCAACCACGCCGTTTTAAAGTCTGCAGCCTCAGCGAGCCCCGCAAGGAGGCTGCCCGCTGGCAGGCCAGGCTTCCCCCACCACCTGCTGGAAGCCCTCCCCTTGTCCCAACAAAGGGGTCAAGTAAATAAGCCAAAAACAAGCAAAAGGTAAAGAGGGAGCAGTCAGAGAAGCATGTCGGTAAATAGGCAACAGGGTCGAGACTGCGGCATTAACACGGGTGAAATATTTACTATTTTCATCTCATCAGGAGGTCAAAGCAGTCCTGCTCAGCATCCATAAACTGGTTATTGCTGTTATTCTAGTAGCAGGAGGTAGAAGGGCATATTACTTAATACTATTACATTATTTGCTTAGAGGATGACCTTTCCAGGGATTCTTGCATAGACTGCAGTTTCCTGCCAATTTATAAAGCGTTATAATTACTAAAGTAACTGAAATGTCTTGCTCAAGAGTACAACGGCACATCGGGGGGGCCCCCCGGCCGCCCCGGGCGGGGGGAGGAGAGGGGGGGAGGGAGGGAGGGGAGAGTGAAAAAAGAAA
>JABJVR010001926.1:0-18297 GCA_025773905.1 Chitala chitala
GAGAAAACCCACCAAGCACAGGGAGAACATGCAAACTCCATGCACACAGACCCAAGGTGGGAATTGAACCCTAGGCCCGGAGGTGCACAGCGACAGTGCTAACCACCGTGCCACCCCAAATGAACTCAAACAGGAAAAAATTGCTTTTTAGAACAAAGTTTAAGCACCTATACCCAAAATACAGTAATTTTTTGACATACAATACCTGTTAAATCAGAGTATAGAGGCCTCTATATACATTAATAATGAAACAGTATTTATAGATGCAGAGAATGGTAAGCATAGGCCATCTTCATGAAACTAAGTATATGAATTTTTAAAGTTTACTGTATATTAAAAAACTTTTTGATAACCAACATGAAACTTTGCTGCTGAACCACCACTGGACTTTTGGGTTTATTCTAAAAATTAACTAAAGGTTTATTTTGATCAAATAAACTCTGTAGCAGTTCAAAAACTAAGTAAAATCAGTAATGGTAAAGCCTTTAATTCAAGCAGCTCTACTGTCAGTACTCACACAGTTGCCGTTTGCATTAGATGTAATGAAACGAACTCCCGTTAGTAAGCAGTTGCAGCCATAAAGGAATTTTGCCTTAAAAATTAATCAGAGCACAGCAAGGGTTTTTGTTCATTTTTTTCTCACATAAAAAAATGAAAGTTAAGAGCAGGAAGTTGCAGCAGCATTATACATCAAAGGTCATTCCAGGCAGCCGTGGTCCACTCAAACGATGACCCCAAAAGTCAGGAAAGTCTCAGGACACGCAACTCTGGGGTTACGCCTCAACATTTGGCTGCTTCGTCGGAGTCGTTACATGAACTCTAATCTGCTTTATCTGCCGTTTCGTTTATGGGCCAAGCACAGGCCGTATTTCATCCTGAAACCAGTACAACTGCAGCTCTCAAGCTCCCGAGCTGCCAGCTCCTTAGCAAAAAAAAAAGGAAATTTCAAGCCATTCACATTAATATGTATCTATATGGCATGCACGGTTGCATGTAAATTTCCAAATAGAAAATTCTGTTTTAAACAGCAATTACGGACTGACAATGTGACAGTACCATCCGGACATAAGGTAGGCATCCTCATTTAGTTTACAGGTATGTGGGGCTAATGTAGACATGTTGTCCTAGCCTAAATGCAGGTTGAGTTATTTACCTTTCCAGCGGTCTGACATTCTGGGTGTCAGGTATGCATGCTAACCAGCCTCTGGTATGCACACTTGGATAATAACTATGAATTGCCCATAGGCACATATGACTTCAGTATTTTAGCTCAGGTGTGTTAGTGTTCGAAAGCATGATGGCCTCTGACAATGTCACCTGGGATTTATTTTTTATCTATCTGTTTATTTACTTATTCAGATGAGGCCACATATTTCACCATATATTTATGTGACTACGCTGCTTTTTTAACTGATAATTTCCTTACATGTCAGTTTTATAGCTGGTACAAATGCTTATTAAAAAGCGTATTACTGTCGCGGCTGTGTAACATCTCGTGGTTTTAAGCAGTCATACGGTCGCTGCTTGCACTTGAAAGTGAATTCATTTTTGTGTTTTATCTTTGCTGTTTTTAAGGAACCTCTGAAGAAATAACTGATAAAAGAGATGATATGGAAATAAAGAATAGAAGTTGTCAAAAAATGGAATACTGTAAGAATGTAGAGTAACATTGCTCCAGCATTGCAGCTGACCCTGGAAATATTTCAAGTATGGCTAGAAAGTGTGAGAAATATTTTACGTTCAGGCTTTGAAAGCGGTACGAGAAACCAGTATTAAACATGCAAGTCCACAGTTCTTGGCACGCTGCTGTTTGATAAAGATACCTTGGACAGTTTTAGACAGCACAAACAGGGACTTTTTGAGTTTGACATTTGACCTTCCAGCGTGGTAACGGATGCTAGCCAATTATCAGCAGCCAGTCATCCCCTGGTGTCTACAGACAAATAATACAATTAATAAATCATATAAATAAAACAGCCAAGTACATGTCAATACGCAGTAGAGAAGGTATAAAAAATTCCGTCTGTATATTTAACCTCGATCGTCGTATTTGCGGACTGTTTTCACACAGCAGAAGCATTTCTTTATGCCGTGTAACTTATTGAATACTTCAGACATGTTTGACAGTTTGAATGACATTCCATTGTATTCATTAATTTCTGAAAGGCAATTAAAAACATCCAAGCCTGGTCTTAGAAAAAGGCAAAAAAAACAACATTTTATAGACACATTAAAAGTTTCCATCCACCCATCCACCCATCCCTGGAGCCCTCAGTACAGACATTTGCTTTATATTGCTCAGTGTGAAGTTTTTATTATCATTAACTCTATAGGATGCAAGATACAGATATGAATATCAATATGGAAAATGATGTATGTGAAAGTTGATGTTTAACAGCAATAATTAAATACCTGTATACCATACACCTGAATAATACAGTAAAGCACAGCAAATCCCTGAAGTTCACAATGACCAGGGTAATAAATTCCCTCTGTAAAGTAAAGCCTCTTTTGCAGATCATTGTACAAACAGAAGTTATTTCTGGCATAACGGGGAGAAAAAGGAATGGAAGACAAGTGACTTTGACATTTTGATTTGTCTCACAAAGGCACCTGTTTGGTGAAAGAATTAAACGGTTAGGCTGTATTGAGACTGAAAGGCCTTTGAGCCAGTTCTATGATCTGTAGCTGGGAAAACATGTCTGGGAAACGAGGGCTCCGTCGCCATAGTGTGTGTGCGCTGCGAAATGATTACTCCCCCAAGAGAAGCAAACACTGCACAAACAGCCGTGGCAGCAACATAACATATTGTCTAAGCAAATTTGCATCAAAACAACAAAGGAGCAAATTTCACCACGGTGACAAAATATAAATTCAGCAAACCCTGACTCAGGTACATTTTCGAGGTTCCAGTCGTGGAATCCGCTTTACAGCAGACAGGGCCGTGAGATACAGCTTCAGAGCCAGATGTTCCCAAGGAGGACTGTACCTCGATGGGTTAGCCATAGCACAGCCAAGGTCCAGCTAGATCACGCTTTATGTGCTCCTAAAATTTTATGCTTCAAAACCTCTAAGTTGTTTATTATTGCATGCTTCAATAACATGATCCTAAACTAGAATTATGATATGGTGCCTCTGAATTAACCTCATCTGTCTTTTTCTGCACTTCTACAGTTATAATCACATTACAGTTACACGAAAGAAGATGCATTAAAATTAATTTATAAAGTGTTGATGGGGTAGGATAGGTCTGGATGCCAGCTTTTTTTCTTAAACAATTACATGTTATTGTCAGTGTTTTAAAACATCTTTTCATTCCTTTTGCATTTATGACTGCACACACGTGGTAGAAATGTATCGATTTTCATTCAAGAAATTTATTTCCTCATTTGCATTAGTTTTATCAATTTCATTAGTTCCAGCAGGCAATACCATGTTTACAATACAATGAACAGTAAATACCCTGTCATACAACAGAGCTAACAAACGGGCTGAGCACCCGACCTGAAAGAGCCGAGAAGCTGAAGTGTCTCTTCAGTTGAACCACTCTGCCTTGCTCTACAGGCTGTTTGTCTCACTGCTGAGTAGCTAACAGTGAGAACATGGTATGGATTTTCAGAGACATGGATACTCTCACACAATATAAGCAGAACAGCTTTGAGGGCTGATCTCCTGTGCCTGTGCTCTGAAAGTAAAGTGTAGAAATTTGGCAAGCAATGTGAAATTATATGATGATTTTTGATGCTAAAAAGTTATGGGGGAGGAGCTCATTTTAAATTATTAAAATGCAGGAGGGAATGCATAATCATGTATACACCCACACTTACAACAGGTAACAACATAAGTGTGGTCTGACCCTAGCTGGTTTTGTTGTAACTACTTTAAATGATAAACAGGTGGACACAAGGGTAGACTTGAGTTCAACAGTTTTAATCTCTGAAGGGGTATTATCTGACTTCAGGTTTTACATCTACAATAGCAGTGACTCAGGTTACGTTCTTAATGTCAGTCTGGTATGGGAGGCATACCTAGCACTCACAGGTAGAGAATTAGAACCAATAAACATCTGGCATCCAAGGGAGAGATGAAGATGGTGCAATCAGCACTGAGATCCTGGAGATGCGGGCCCTTAGTGAACAATCAGGAGCTTGATTGCAATTAATCTTCTTAGCAATGCTGCCTAGCAACCATTCTGCAGCCCACACTCCAGGTTCTCACCACAAGATCAGAGATAAGGCACTGGATTCCCCGATCTCACTGGCCTATGTATGTCATCTAGCTGTGTGACGGGGGAAGTGAGCGATCTCAGAACAAGTGGTGAAAAGGTTACGTCTTGCAAAATGTAAGTCCTTGCTTACTATCCTTGTAGCAACAAAGTGGTAAAAAGCCCAGTAAAACAGTCATTTGTTTTTGTTTATATAATCAGGGAAAAGTATTTTTCATCCAGACAGAAGTTATTGTTTCATGTAAAAAAAAAAAAAAAAACCTGAGCGGCACACTTCTTTTAGATACTGACAGGTATGTTGAGGCGCTTTCTTTTTAATTCATCAGTTATATATTTAAAATGTATATACATTGTTATTAACTGATCAATTAAAATTCTCAAAACCCTATTTGCTCAATGCCTGAATATTTGTTTTTGTCAAAGCTCAAAATTTAAGGAAAGTTCAATGGATCAGGAAAACATCTTTTCATAGGTATATAACTGTTTTAAGTTTAGCATTAGCAGTTTTGCTTCTCATTTTATCAAACACCAGCTTATTAAACTGCAAGTGTGTTGCACTATAAGGAACAGCAGAGTGTTAAATTGTTTCTGATAGAGGAAGCCGGTCCCTTCGCCTCCAAACTTCACAGCAGCTCTGTGCTTGGATATAGTGCTGACAACGTTTATTTAGCCATGCACAGAGTGAAAACACCTTGTATTCTAAAATAACAGATCTGGGACAGACGGGATAAGAGTTTTCACTGTCAGCCTCGCAAGACGCAGAAGAAAAAAACTTCTTAATATTTCAGAAGTTGGGGAAAAAAAGCCATCATATAACTGAAAACTGAGAATCAATGTACTTGATGCTTATTAATTAATTTCACAGGGAGCAACAGCAGTCTCTAAATGAAAATTAGGACCAAGATCCAAAATAAATAAAATAAATAAAATCTGCTCAAGGTCCCAGCCTTATAAAGAGTGCTGAAAATCAACTACTTACATCAGTTAGGGGACTGTTTGCAATTTATAATTTTAAAAGAATCATTAAAAAAAACATCACAAACTTAATTTTGTATGTCCACATTTCTTAGGATTAAGGAATTTAAGATTTTCTGTAGTTTTCATATCATTACATAATCAAAATATTATAATGTATTTTTTCACATAGAACCATTAACATCGCATTCCTTAATTAACTAACGTGAAAATATACATAACATGTTAACATCCATCAGGTGTTATTCATTATAGCCAGTTAACTGTTAAGTTCAAGACTAACTTACTATGTATATTAACAATTCTAAAATATTTTTCTTTTGATTTTTCGAGGGAATTGTTTTCAAAATGTAGCAGGAGAAGATTGAAAAACAAACATAAGCCTCACTTAATCACAGTCAGATAAGAAATTGTACAATGACCTTGCTATGTAATGATTTGTGGATGCAAGATACATGGGCAATTTTAAAGGGCATTACCTCTAAACTGTCAACTGCCAACTTGGGAATTTACCTTGTTCTTCAGCAAATGGGGACTTTTCAAGGGCAGCACAGCGGCGCAACTGCGTACCATCGGTGGTGCTGTTAATAAAAGTCTGGCTCACGTGTTACCCAGCACTCCGGCCAAAAGTGAACACGTGAGCATGTGCCCAACTGCGCAGACACTGGGCAGGGTCAACTTCATGCCCTTTGACCTTTCCAGTTCACTCACTACAGCTGAGGTAGATTTATAAGTAGGAGTTGATGCCGATGTGAGCTTCTTAAAAGCCTGGCATTTCTCCCAGGCCCTCGGTGCTGGAAACCAGAGCAAATACATGAACCGTTCAAGTTAAAACCAGCAACTGGGGACAGCACAGGTGATAGCAAAGGTTTACATGTGTATATATATATATATTTTTTACAAAGGCTATTTGCAGACAACAATAATGTAATCGACAATCAATCTTGTATGATTCACTTCCATGTTGTTTTTTTTTTTTTTTTTTTTTGATGACTGTATTGCGGCTTTATTGTACCATTTAATAACAAGCCCAGATATGTTCCACCACACCTGCCAAAAACTACACAATTGCATTAAGATATTAATGTTAAATGGCATTTCTGAAGATAAATGGATAAAAATGCATATTCTTTAAGCATATATAATACGTGTAATCTTTTCTTAAATTGCGAAATGCTATTACCAAATGAATCCAAGTGACTGCTAGCTGCTTATAGCAATGTCAATTACTTTACCTTCTACAAACCTTAAATGTTGAGGTTGTGAACCCCTGAGAGAGCCAAGTGTACAAATTATTGAATTATTACAGTAACCACAGTCTACATTTTACGGCGGGTCTCGTAAAACCAATATATAAAAACATATAATTACACTTGTTCTTTCTACTATAAACACATTATTTAGTCCTGTTACTGGAGGAATTGTCATACTCTTAGAGTATTGCCCTGGGCACAGTCTTGACAACACTTTAGTGTCCCCTGGGTGAACACTGACTGAACACTGACTTCCTGTCAAGTCATTCTCCAGTTCTCCAGGAACTTCTGAAGAATTATGTACCTTTCTGCTGCAAATCCTGATTAGTGGTGTAAGCAGAAAGCCTAACTTAAGAACTGACTGAAAAAATCAGTCTGAATAATTAAAGTGCTGTTGAGTTGAGTAGCTCAGTTTACAGACTTCAACTGTTGCATGCAAAAAGGGAAAAATATGATTTGATTAAGGAAAAGGTATACAATAAGTTTTGACTTGAGGGATTAAGAACAACAATAATTCTTTGTTACAAAAAGTGTGGAAAATGTACGATTACTTAAAAATTTAATAACGTATTCTTTCACCTTGTGGGAGTAATTCGTTTGAGAACAATCACTACAGAGTGAATTCTCATATTTAATCCTTTGTGAAATTATTTTCACCGACAAAATCTAACATATTAGTTACACCTAGACACCTACACCGATCAGCCATAACACTGTGAATGTCTAATATTAAGCAAGTCCTACTTTTGCCACCAAAACAGCCCTGACTCATCGAGGCACGGACTCCATTAGACCTCTGTAGATGTACCGTGGTCTCTGGCAAAAAGCCGTCAGAAGCAGATCCTTTAAGTCTTGTAAATTTTGAGATGGGCCCTCAATGGATCAGAATTGTTTTTCTAGCACATCCCACAGATGCTCGACTGGATTGAGATCTGGAGAATTTGGAGGCCAAATCAACACAGCAAACTTGTTGTTGTGCTCCTCAAACCATTCTTGAACCTTTTTTTGGAGTATGACAGAGTGTATTATCCTGCTAAAAGAGGTAACTGCTTCAGGGAATACTGTTTCCATGAATGGGTGTACTTGGTCAGCAACAGTGTTTAATTAGGTGTACATGTCAAAGTAACATCCACATGAATCGCAGGACCCAAGGTTTCCTAGGCTTCTCTTCTACCCACAGTGAATTCTGGTGTCATATCTCCCCAAGGTAAGTGATGCACACACTCCCAGCCATTCACATGATATAAAAGGAAATGTGATTCTTCAAACCAGGCCACCTTCGTCCATTGCTCTGTGGTCCAGTTCTCCTCACATGCCCATTGTCGGCACTTTTGGTGGTGGACACAGGTCAGCTTGGGCACCCTGACTGGTCTGCAGCTATGCAGCCTCATACACAAAAAACTGTGATGCACTGAGTGTTCTGACACCTTTCTGTCTGAACCAGCATTAACTTTTTCAGCAACGTGAGCTACAGTTCCTCTTCTATTGGATCAGACTACACGGGCCAGCCTTCGCTGCCCATGTGTGTTAATGAGTCTTGGCCGCCCATGATCCTGTTGCCGGTTCACTGGTTTCCTTTTCTTGGACCACTTTTGGTAGGTCCTGAAAACTGTAGACTGGGAACATCCCACAAGAGCTGCAGTTTTGGAATTGCTCTGACCGAGTCGTCTAGCCATCAATATTTAGTCCAAGTCACTCAAACCCTTACACTAGTCCATTTTTTCTGCTTCCAACACATCAGCTTCAGAAACAAAATGCTTGATTCCTTCCTAATATATCCCACCCACTTCCAGGTGTCACTGTAACGAGATAACCAAAGTTCACTTCACCTGTCATTGGTCATGATGTTATGGCTGATCAGTGCATATTGAAGTAAGTGAATGCATTCACTTTTTTAAAGTCACCATTTAACACTAATAACTTCCGCTTGAAATAATTAATGATAAAAATAAGACATTATTGTTACTATACATTATATGCTCACCTTTAGCTTGTTTGTATTATTACACACTACACACAAGATAATGCTCACAAAAAAATGAACAGAACATGTTAATGTTGATCAAGCGAATTGAACAAATGGTTTAAACAATCTACTAAAGCAATTCAAATTATATCATGTTCAAAAAATACTGAAATATAAAAAAAGATTTTTTTTTCCCTGCATGCAGCATGTACAGTACATAAGATTATACAGACGACCTGCGCTGTAACTCCTTCACTCTGTTCACTATTACTATATTACAAGTACTTTTGCTTTCTTCTTTCTTTTGTGTCACTTCTAGCATCAACAGCTGTCAGGAAAATACAACGCGATGCTCAAAGCTATACAACTGTGTTTGGGAAACCTAATCTCACAGCATGCAGTTGGAGCATCACTGCTGTAAATGAGCAAAGCCCTGGCTCTGTTCACAAAACATGTGTAAGTGTTCAGGTGTGAAGGCATCGCATGGCATGTCCCATCATGCTTTTGCACCTACAAGGTGAGCAGAACCCACACTAGTCTTTGTAAATGTAAAGTGAGGGTATTAAATGAAATTCCTTAAAAAGCCATATCCTTACAATCTGAATGAGTAGACCTTGATTTTAGACTATAGTACTGAAAAAAGGAAGTTGGTTGGTATTTGATTTGTAACTGTTGCTAATTTAACATTAATTTGTTGATATCTTGTGGAACATAGTGACACCAGAACACATTAACTCCTGCCTATTAAATCCCTCAGTCAGACCACTGGGTAAGTACTACGTGTTGTACACTTGACTCATGCTAACTTACATTCATATAGTTATAATGGACTGTATGCAACCCAATTAGCATCCATTTAGCTGTCATTTTTGACACTTTTTTGTATTGAGTTTTCTTTTCAGTTTGACTTTGTAAGAATTGCTTTTTTTATTTTCTTTTTTTTCAGTTAATGCTGAATTCCTGACAGAATAGCAGCTTTCCTTTTAAATTGACTGGATCTTTGAAAAAAGTGAACAAAATATAGCATGACCCTCTGACACCGCTAACTAAAGCACAGCAGCTCCACTATCGCATATTCAGTAAACCCTCGATTTAACGGACTAATTGGATGGAAACCTTGTCCAGTAATGCTGAAAGTCCCTTAGTATAGACAGATATTTTAGAGCTTATAAGAATATCTTAATTAACCATATATATATATATATATATATATATATATGCTGTATATAAAGCGTATACATGTAACTTGGATGTAAACAGTGAATATAAATACATGCTAAAAACCTGTACAATACTGTATCTTTACTTGACTGGAATGATGTCTCAGTTTGCGGGAGAAGAGTGAGGCGTGAGAGATGCTGAGCGGACGCCCCCACGGTTACCGGATGTGGTCTGTTTAATACCATTCTTGGTTCATCTGTAGGCATTTTGGACCGTGCCCACTAAATCCGAAAACTGGTAAATCTAGGTCTGTTAAATCAGGAGTTCACTGTATGTTTATATATAATATAAATAATATATAACAGTTTTTGTTCATGCACAGAAGAACATAGCATTGTTATATTTTTCTGAGCGTATGTTTCATCTCAACACAATAACATTTGTTACTGAGCCAAAGGTGATTACCTCTGTTTTCACTTTCAGTGCGTATCGATTCCGTCTGTTAGTTGGTAACACGTAAAGCGTGAGAAGCCAATATGAAGGTACGGCTGACCTTAACTGGGCAGGGAGAAGCAGGTGCTGATGGTGTGGCTTCCTTTAAAAAAGCCAACCCCCCCCCCTCCCCACACACACACACACACACACTTTTGCTGAGGCGAAGACACACACTCTATTCTTGGCTCCACAAAAGTCGGGGTGTATCACCACAATGGATCGTTTGCCATTACCCAGAGCCCCGCACTTGCTCAGGTAGATGGCTTCATGGCCTGGCTGTCTTCAACCTCCCCCTCTGTACCTGCACCTTCTGATAGCGGCTGGAATGCTTTCAAATAATGATTAAATGCCTGGAACACACTTTCCCACCTCAACTTCGCCTATCCACATTCTGATATAAGCGTTTCAAATTTCCCCGTGTGACTGCAAACTTACTAAAACTGCCTGTGTTAAATCCCATCGATAAAGATGGGCAGTTTCAAATTAAGTCTCCTATCATTGCCAACTGTACTTTAGCATAAGGTTTAAAAAAAGGAAAAAAAGGGCACAAAATCAGGTGCCATCTGTGCAAAAAGTTTACTTTTACCAGCATACAGTTCAGAATAAGAAAAAAACAATATGCATTGTCATTAACATTTTATGTTCTCACCTGTTGCTACAGTTATGATTTAAACTGAAAAATGTTTGACAAAACACTGTTAACAAGTTTGCAGAACACAATCTTCTTCAATTGGAGCGGGAATAACAAGTCCAATTTTGCTCTCACTCACTTCATCGACAGCATGTTTCAGAATTATATCTCTCCAAGCTACCTCATTTGTCAGCACAAGACTGTTTGTCTCCATCATGTAAAATCTGATGACAGCACCATGCCAACGGAAACATTAAAATAAAAAATATTATTACATGCTTCTCTGTCTCTGAGAGTGTCAACATCGATTTTAAATGTCCAAACTGCCATGTGTTTGTGTGTGCGTGTGTGCGTGTGTGTGTGTGTATCGGTCACCTTCATAGTTTTTGGCTGAGGGGACACAATGGCTTAGATGAGCTTCTTTTTCTGTCGTGTGAAAGCCAGGCCATGGTTCTGGAAGCTTGTGCGAGAGCCACGTGCTGCACACCTGAAGTGACGCCTTTGTAAGGCATAGTAAAAGGGACATTAATGTATTCGGGAATTTGTTCCAATTTCTGCCCACTGCTGTTTACCTTCAGAGTCCCTGGAAGATAGTATTTGGCAAGTGTGTCACAAATATTAAGCAGCATGACTGAACCACCTTGTTTTTGCATGGGGGGGGGGCATCCCTAAATGAATCTGAAGAATATTTCTGCTAGCAGAACTGAGTCAGAACATTCTCATTCACTCTGTATAAATCCTTGATGAAGATTAGAGAGGAACTCTGTGTCACGTACTGAGGATAAACGAAGAGGAGGCAAGCGATTGTTGAAATGCAAATTCAGGCTCATTACTTTCAATTAAAAGTGACGCTTCCTTGCACGCTGACTTTTTTAATGTGTCACGAACCACACTGAGTGTCAGTGATTGTCTGAAATGATATTCCAACGGATGAATCAATATTTAAAGATGCACACAAAACTTAAGTGGGAGGTACGTGGCATAAATTCCATCCCTTTGGACACTATGAATGTCACACATTGCTATACCTTTAATTAAGGAATCTTCCTATAATTACCACAAAACTAAATGACACTCCAAACCTCTGAAGGGTTTTAAATGCCAGAAGAAAAAGTGTATACATTATTAGCATTATGTACAAAAACCCAGGGACTGATTATGATTCTTCTTAAACTATGTCCCACTTTACCCTTCTGCCCTTTTAGCACATGCTATTAAAATATTAGATGTCCTTTAAGCTTGTATGGTGTCTAACCAACCCTATAGCGCTGCACTGGTCCTCAAGAGTCTAAAGCAAAGTGGGGTATGGAGATTTCAGTGAAGCAGACTGCCTGCCAGCCATGTGACACTTAAATAATCTCTCTCGAAAGAAAAAAAAAAAATATTAATAAAATAAAATCCAGAACTCCTGGAGGGCTTGGGAAGGGGTTGTTCCGCATCTGTGGTCACAGTCATTCTGGAGACGACATGTGTGTGCGTGTGTGTCTGTGTTGATGGGGGGGGTCGTCTCAGAGCGACTTCACCGTGCGTCTGCCAAGGTCTAAGTGACACCCCTCTGATTCGCACGCGCCGGAGACACGATGGCAGGGGGGGCGCCGAATCAGGAGAAACACGAAGCACTTGTCCACACACGCAAAACCTCGGCCCGAAATAAATGAAGAGCATATCAACATGAAAAATGAAGTAATTACTTGATTTATCAAACGGCTAATTGCATTGCGGGGATTAGATAGCGGCTGGGATAGTTCTCCAACTAGCATGGAGGCCAGGAGAAAAGCCACGCTCAGGGACTCACTCGCATGGCGGCGCAATTACACAGCCGTTAAAGCCGTCCCATGCTCTGAAGTCCATAAACATCGTTAATGCGCTTCACAGGACCTAATCCATATTAGCACTGAAATTTTATTCCTAATCTGGAGCCATCGTGCTCCACGTTCCCATTGTGGTTTGACTGCATCTGCAGGAACGGTACGGTTTTTAAACGTCACATACCTGGTTTTCACGCAGCTGAAGGTACAATCACCCAAAAGCACTGCTGCCAAGACGAGTGAAAATGAGCACTGTTGTCTGTCTATTACAGACAACGCATAATGGGTACAAGGAAGAGTGTGCAGTGCAGAGAGAGCAACATATCAGTGAAGTAGAATAAAAGGACGAGGCGAAGGATTCACCCTCTGTGAATGTCAGCATCTTCAACTTATTTTTATGCTGTTTAAAATACACACCCATGCGCAGAGTCAAGCTGAACTATAGACTCTCCAGAACACAGTATAAAAATAAAACTAAGAAGAAACTTCAGCTCTTCACGTATTTCGCAGCATTTGAACACTGCTCACTGAATAGAACTGATCCACCAATTGTGTATACTGCTTATCCTATGCATGGTCCTTGGGGGGGGGGGGGGGCACAGGTTGCTGGAGCGTTCCCAGATAGCAAAGGGCATAAGGCAGGGGACACCCTGGAAGGAAAATCATCCCATCACACGGGACAGGCACACACACAAGCAGACAGTATGGGCACTTTGGAAACATCAGCCAGCCTACGAACTGTAGGGGGAAACCAGGGAGAACATAGAATCTCCACACACAACGGAGACAGGGTTCAAAACCCAACCTTGGAGGTGGAAGGCAATAATACTGCCACTGAGCCTCTATGCCCCCTGCTATACAAAACAACATTTATATTCAGGAAATGTATCCATGCAATAAGAGAACTATAGAAACACCTAATGAGGCACAACTACAATGGGTTGGGTAGCCAGTATATGGCCGGACTCTGGGCTTCTATCAGAAATATGACAGGCCTTTATTGATTGACAGTGCATTGATCTCTCCCACTTTGCCATGTCAACTATGTTGAGACAAAGCACCAGGAA
This sequence comes from Chitala chitala, assembly GCA_025773905.1. Lineage (NCBI taxonomy): Eukaryota > Metazoa > Chordata > Actinopteri > Osteoglossiformes > Notopteridae > Chitala > Chitala chitala. The sequence goes on from JABJVR010001926.1 coordinate 13,582, forward strand.
CCTTTTCTTTTATGATGACAGATACGCTCTCTGATCTGCTCGCTAAACACCCAGGGACGGAGTCGCTCTGAAATATCAAGTGGCTTTTTAATTCAGTGAGAGAAATGTTAAACAAGTTGAACAGGTGTACAATCAAACCTGACCAGTGTTTTAAAGAGCCACAAATAAATTCAGGTACATCTGAGGCTCCCTAGCTGATTGCCATTTCTTTTCCCCTATGCGAGTTGCATTTATAATAATACCCTTGTTCTTTTCTAAAATATATACATGTATGAGACATCATATACATAAAACGTTATGACCATGATGTGTCAATGGACATACCTTGAAATTTAAACAAGTGTTGTAGGTATTCATTCTTTTTAATAATGCTCTGGCTGTTGCAGGTTATTATTATTATTATTATTATTATTATTAAAGACACAGGGACAGTGAAAGGCTGTGCCAACATACTGATGTGTTCATCATATCTTTGCCTTACCTCTGGAGCAGCCAGATTAACACTGGCAAAATTTAGGTATAAATAAAACCTACAAAAACGGTTTTGTTGCTGGTGTTGTTGTTAAGTGTTACGCACCAGAGAGTACTCCATATGGATAGGCAGGGATTAAAGGCCATTGAGCGTGATTGGCTCAGAAAGACAGCGAGAGCATTCCGAATCTGTAAAAGCTTTCAGTGAACAAGAGAGCCCTTGAGGTCCTCCTACAACAGAGAGCAGAGCTGATCTCGGCCGACTTAAAAAGCCAAACAAACGAACAGTCTGAATTGCCGTGATGGCTCCTGCTCTTTGTTCTTGCCCTTTTCAACATACCCACGCACAGGGCGCTGCCGATTGGCTGAGGCTGTTCCGCAGCTCGGGATGGGTGTCGACGCGCAGCGAGGTCCCCCTCGGGTGCCTGCTACAGAGCCTGCAAAGTCTGCTGCTACAAGCATTACACATTCTGTTCAGGCTCATTAAAAGACACATCCACTCAGCGCACATGGACGAGCAAACCAGACCCAAAGCACACATTAAAACGTCTGCTGATCAAGACAAACGTTTAACAAACAAAACATACCGGAGTTCTGGATGACAGGAGATCCAGCATCCTTAACCTACGGATGATAATGCTGTGATGTATACTTATAAATTAAAAACAGTAATAAGAAGTCTTTTTAACAGGACCCAAATACAAGTGCTATAAGTGCAGTGAACAATGAAGTTGCTGGTTTAACTCTCTGAAGAAAATGGTTTGTTTTTTTTTTTGCCCTCGAGCAAGATGTCGTTTTCAGTAATACATCAAACTGTGAAAAAGTAAAACAGTAAATGCAAAACTGCAAGCTGTGAGAGTTGTTTTGAATAAAACCATCCAGTAAGCAATTAAATAATGTCACAATTTGCATACTATCTGGCTAGTTATTGTTGCTTTTATACATCACGGTGTAAAACTTGTGCTGTGTATATGTACGGCTTACAATGTAGACCATCTGCAGTTTTAATAGATGCAAGAAAACAACAGATTTTAACATTTACCTAGTAAGTGGGCTAATTAATAAACGGTGTCAGAGAAACATGTTAAATGTGTAAACGCCCATCGACCAAGGTCTTATCAGAGATAGTAATAAACAGCACAGGGCTGATGCATCAAAGAGGTTACTAACAGGTTAACAAATTGTTACATTATTTCCTGACTCTGGAAAACTTTGGCTTGGTCTGTATAGCAAAAAAGGGCTTCTATCCTCATTTATCATGTCTGAAGCACAGTATTGAGCAGTGATGGGCTGTAAATTGCCTGTTCTGGCTCGCCTTGGCCAAGAAAGGCTCATTCATTACAACAGTGTATACAGTCTGCATTGTGCCGAACTGTAGCGTAACAGTAATTAATATCATTGGTCTACATCTTCCCACCTACCCCCAGGACTAACCGCGCTTTCTGCGGAAGACATCAATTTAGTTTAATTATGTTTAAAATGGCTCAAAATCTAAACTGGCTGCATAGATAATGAAACAAATGTGCTCGTTTTGTGATGTCTAGGGACAAGTCTGTCAAGGACGTAATTCTGGAGAGTAAGGAGCACTATGCTTTTCTATATATTCCCTTGAATTCTATTTTCGGTAGCTCTGCCGCAACATATTGATCCGGAGTAGCGAGAACTAAACCCTTTTGTCATGACTGCGAGTGCATATTAATCTCACTCAAGCCTTACGCAGCAACACATGCCCAAATTTCCTGCAGAAAATAAATAAATAAATAAATAAGGTCACAGCCAACGCTTCCATTTTTTTTTTTTTTTTTTTTTTTTTCTCTCTTCCTGAGCGAACAGATTTTGTACTAATATATGTGCCGGAAAAGTGAAATGACTTCACAAAAACGGTGTTTGGGAGAGCGGCGAGCGGAGCCGGAGGGGAGCGCATTATGGGCTCGACATCTAGTGTAAACACGGCAGCTGCAGGCTCTGGCGCCGTTCATTCCATGACGGACGCCTCCGTTGGCGTTTGAGTGCGACCAATTCCAGCCCGGCAATCTCACATGAGGAGAAACGCCTTATCTGAAAAGATCGCCAGTGTGTGGAGACCGGTAGCAAAATGACAAAGCGCCTTTAAGTATGACAAATTTAGGTAACGCTGGCTTGGGGCCCTCGCTATACTGTCTGGGTGACTGATGAGAAACATTGCCTGTCTCTCCGTCTTATTTCCTTCTTTCTTATTTTTCTAAGTTTCTTATTTTACCGTGCTTTCTTTCTCTCTGGTAGAGTGCACTACATTTCTATCAAAAATGACTGCAAGTCTGAAAATGAACCAACTGATAGCCACAAACTATGTATGAGTGTTGCAAAACAAAAGCAACATTTCAGTGTAAATATCTTTAAAAAATGTATGCCTTTCAGTTAATGTAGAATCATGCTTCTCCAATGTCTACTGTCCCCTGCGCAATTTGAAGAAACCAGGCATATAAAATCAGGTTCTACACCGTAAACATCTTTTTTATCGTAGCAGATCTGTAAACGTGACGCACATAGTTGATGTAGAACTGTGTTGGCGACAGCACTCAAAACCGTCTTGCTCCAGGGTTGTCATCGGAGACAGCAGAGATTTATAATGTTCCTTGAATTGGGATAGAGGAGGTTATTCAAAATTCAAACTCTGAATTTGCCCTGAACAAGTAACTATGTCTTTTGGCCTAGCCAATGTACTGTATAGACACATACAGCATAAATATTATCAATGTATAAAACATAACAAAATATTAGAAATGTGTTTTAGACTAATTTAAAATTTTAAAACGCAAACTACATCTGCATGACTAACTGATGTCAGAATGCATAAGAGTGAAGTCAAGGTTATTTAAAAAATTTTGCATTCATGACTTTTATGATTCAGACATGACATTATTCTCCTTGTCACCCCCATCCCGCCTTCATCTTTATTTTCTTTGGCAGAAAGGTGATTAGATTAAATTCATCTTCAGATTCAGTGCAATCCTCATCAGATTGTAAATACTATTTTCAATTAACTTCTCCTTCTAAGACAGGGGCAAGCACCATACCACATTATTACAAAATGAGTCCAGGCGGAAACACTTTAACAGACCACTCTGTCCACCTAGTTATTTTTTCACCATGAGCAGACCCTTAACTTCCAGGCAGAGAGTAAAATCATAACTTGATACAATTTTTACTCTATTGATAATCTTTTTTTTTCCCCTCAAAAGTCTATGTCCTATCATTGCTGCTAACATCTTGCTTACAGCAATGGGGAAAAAGAATTGAAAAAATTATTTAATGGAAGGTAGTACCCACCCCTGAAGTGTACCTTATTCTAGGTTTCAGCAGCATCATCTCAGCTGGAAGAGCACTCATAAAAAACAGATGGATTATTGACTAGGTAGATACATGCATTACTTCAGTGCTATAGTGGAAATCAGAAGAGACAAGCGGGAAGTTAATGGCCCAACCAGTAACAAGCACACCAAAATGATCTCCTCCATCTGATCCAGAGTGACTTAGACACTCGTGTTAAAAAATATCTTAAGGAGAAGCTCAAATATGGAAAATAACTCATGACATCCTCATAAGGATTACATGTCAACATTAAATATGAGACTAAAATTGTTAACTTTCTTCTGTGAAGAACTATAGTCCTCTTCGATGTCACCGTGATTATCACTATCTTCATCATTAATCATCATAGTTGTCATTATCTGAACATGTTGTTTGAAGCCTTTTGAGTCTAAAAATGGGCCTGTGCTGAAGTCTTATTTTTTCGAAACATGCAGCATATTTTTCTGAGCAATAACAGTGATATGTAGGCATGGTAAAGCATCTGCCTCATACATAGCAGGTTGGGGGTCAAACAGTATCCATGCCTACCACCCTCTCATCATTTGGCACCTCATCCATGTTGTGCCCTGCTTTGTCCCCTAGACAGTCTAGGACAGGCTCCAGGCCACCTGTAACCCTGCAGAGGATATGCAGTTGGATAATGGATGGACGGATGGAATAACAGTGATTATCTTTCATACTTGTGAAGTAGCCAGTTATTTAGAAAGAGTTATTTGCATAAACTCGTTCATGGTCACTGATGCACAGTGTAAACCAGGTACAGATGCAGCTGTAGGGGAACATAGACTGTGCTACCCAATAATTGGACAATCTAACATTGTCCAACCCCACATCATTAAGCTGTCCTTGGATGGAGGGCTCTCTGCTGCCCCCTACAGTCTGAGTGGCAGATAA
>JABJVR010001927.1:0-18296 GCA_025773905.1 Chitala chitala
CACACACACACACACTACGGGCAATTTGGACACACCAATTAACCTAATCTGCATGTCTTTGGACTGTGGGAGGAAACCGGAGAACATCCACCAAGCACAGGCAGAACATGCAAACTCCACGCACACAGACCCAAGGCCCAGACCCAATCAAATCCCAGGCCCAGCGGTGCAAGGCAACAGTGCTAACCACCACGCCACTGTGCCACCATGAGAACATACAAACTCCAATTATACAAACTCCGTTGTCCATATTAATTAATTAAATATTAATTAATTTGGACAACGGGTCCCACAGACCCAAACACCATACAAAAGTTATTAATTTCAGTAGGGACCTCTACCAATATGCTTTGTTTTAACCCTTAATACAGTCAACAAAATTGGCTGTGTAGTGTTTCAGCCTTTTGTGTAAGGCTTGTCACTTTTTATTTGTGTTCTGTAACCTGTTTTTACTGATGTTTCTTGCACTGAGGAATATAGGTTAGCCTTGAGCACTCGCTGAGTCCCAGTTTACCGATAAACGGCATAGGTGAACAAGGTAGCAAAACACATCCATTAAACCCTTAGCATGATTTCAGGTATCTGTCACCCAATCAGCATGAATCTGATCTCCCTATAGTGGTTTGATAAATAGCTTGTGCCCCAGTTTGTGTAGAGCCCTGCGTGTTTTTACTAAAAAACTCATTTAAGCAGAAGAGCGTGATGTATCATCCGATTCTTCAAAGTTGTAACGCAATTTAAGAAAAGTACACACTGGTAATGCATTGTTTAAATCATGGTATTTGCTTCTGTAATCTCTCTGTATCAGGGGAGGAGAATTTAATAACAGAATGCATTTATTTCACCACTGTGTTCTTACCCCAAGGCTTAATGTTATGAACTTCTGTGTAATCCTTTCATTTGTCATGGCCTTAGCTGTGAAAAATAGGAGACGATGTTTGCATTGTCTAAAGCGATCTCATTGCTAGTGTAGGGTGAGGCATGTTGTGGTGTTTTTACAGTAGGAAATTTCATAGCTGAGAGGCAAAATAAGCAGATTACCAGAGTTTTAGGTTCAGATGTGCCCTGTTGCTCAGGAAGTCTTGTTATGTGTCACAATGTCATGAGCAGTGCTGTGCTGTGCCATGCTCCCTTGTGCTGTGCTGTTTTGTGCTGTGCTATACTTTGTGCACCTGTGCAATGCTGTGTTCTCCTATGCTGTGCCATTATGTGATTTGCTATGCTAGCAAGGCTGTGTTCCTCTGTGCTGTGCTATTTTATGCTGTGTTTCCCTGTGGTATACTGTACTGTACCATTCTGCGTTGTGCTGTGCTATACTGTGTTCCCCTGTACTGTACTGTATTGTGCTGTGTTGTACTGTGCTGTGTTCCCCTGTGTTGTTCTGTACCATCCTGAGCTATGCACTATTCCCCTATTCTCCTGTGCTGTGCTGTACTGTGCTGTGTTGTGCTATACTGTATTCCCCTGGGCTGTGTTGTGCTATGCTGTATTATGCTGTGTTCCCCTGTGCAGTGCTATGCTGTATTCTCCTGCGCTGTGCTGTACTGTGCTATGTTGTGCTGTGCTGTGCTGTGTTCCCCTGTGCTGTGCTGTACCATGCTGTTTTGTACTGTGCTGTCTTGTGTTGTGCTGTTCTATGCTATGCTATGTTCCCCTATGGTGTGCTGTACTGTGCTATGTTGTGCTGTGTTGTGCTGTGCTATGCTCTGCTCCCCTGTGCTGTGCTGCACTGTGTTGTGTTGTGCTGTGCTGTGCTATGCTAGGTTCCCCTGTGCTGTGTTGAGCTGTGTTCCCTTGTGTTGTGCTGTGCTGTGTTCCCCTGTGCTCTACTGTGCTATTCTGTGTTCCCCTGCTCTGTGCTGTACCATGCTGTTTTGTGCTGTGCTCTCCCAACACTGATTCCACTTTGTTGCTGCTTCTAGCTGAAGAACTCCCTGAAGAGTGACCTGTGCCTGGACCAGGGGCCCGACACAGACAATGTTCCCATCCTGTACATATGTCATGGGATGTCGCCCCAGGTGAGCATCCCCCAGGCATGACATCTCTTACATCACTTTGCCTGACATTACAGCTGTCTCTGCCTGGAGCAAGTGGCACGCAGCATAAGACAGTAAAAATGAGGGCAGAAATGGGTGTTTATTACACATCATCTATGTTTGCTTCTTAACAGCTCTAAGGAGATTTTCCTGCTGTTTAATGTGAGCTGACAACTCCTGTTTCCCTCTTGTGTTTTTCTGTAGTATAATCTAATGAATTTTGATATTATTTAACCAACGGAGGGGTCAGGAAATGTCTGTCTTGAAGAAAATTCTGTTTTTTTTGTTAACAAAGAATATTCTTCTTTGATTAAAGAAGAAGCATGAAAGCATGAACTGTCACCATCTCCAAGCTAACACACAGCCAGGTAGCACTTCTACAGTCTCATAGGGACAGCAACCTGAACCCTTCTATCTGTCCAGGTCATCTTCCCTGCCTGTCGTACCTTACCCGCTGCTGCTTATTACATTTCCTCACATTCTTATGCAAATGCATAAGGGGCTATTTAAGAATTAGTGCGGCACTTGCCGTGTGGTCCACACGGATCCTGGGATGTACTTTCAAATCGGCAGGGATGCTGGTTGCTATCAGCACAGACTTGATGGTCCTGATAATTTGTCCTCTCAGCGATCATCTTAATTTACTATTGACAGTGTGGGGTGCTGCAGCCCTCAGGCCGTCTACCATGCTACGTGATTTGTTTTGCGTTCTGATTGCACACGTAGTCTACTGTCAGAAAAATTACTGTTTGTTTTTTGACACAGAGAAAAATAATCACAGCTGATTTTGTGTGCTGGATGTTAGTCGTGTTGAACAGAATGAGGCACATCAAAATAACTTTGTAGTAAAAACTAAATTAAGCATCATTGTAGCAAAATTGGTGTTATACTGTATATATGCAAGGAATATTTACTGGCGTAAAGGGGATTCAGATGCAGAGCAGTCTTTAATGGTGCACAAAGTAAAATTCCAAAATCAAAAAATGTAGTCAGGTCACAGGCATATATGCACATATCCAGTAAAGGTCAGGCTGAAACAATACAGGCAGAGTCAGGGAGAACCGGGGAGGACAATTAAACATGAAGAGGGTAAACACAAGGTACGGATCTGCATCAGGAGACACAGGCAGGACAGAGGACACTACTCACAACTGGACACTGACAATACCTCGGTGGGGGAAAAAACGGTTAACGTGCTGAACAGCTGGTGGATGTAATACCTGATGATGGTGCTCCTGACCATGGGAGGTGTGTCTGTAAATTCAGAGGGCTATTTCTAAATCATGTGGTGGAGTGTCAGCATAGGCTTATAAAATATGATGTGCTGTGCAGGGAGTACACATGACAGTATGGCAGTAGACGTGTATATATACATATGAATACTGTGTGTGTGTGTGTGTGTGTGTGTGTGTGTGTGTATAAAACTAGAAGGCTTTTGTGTATTTTTAATATTAATGTAATAGAGATTACATTGTTGACTTAATTGCTAAATGGTTTTTTTGCATGCTTTTTTAAGTTAATGCAATGGAAGTACAATATTTTAGATATCTTCTCTCCAGCATAAAGCAGCTTTTGCCATTTATGGAAAACACAGCTGAGATAGCAGTGGATGCTGCAGTTCTGGTTTAAACACACGTGAGGCACATGAAGTACTTTATCCATTGCAGTCAATGCTGTTATTTGAGCATAATCCTGTAGGTGAGAGGGGTCTGTATCATCCATCAGTTGCAGTGTCCATCTGTGAAATGTCTAAAGGGAACAGGAATTAGGTTTATGGCCAAGTATGTTTGTGACATACAAGGGATTTGTTCTCTGCATTTAACTCACCCCCCTGGGGGAGCAGTGGACAGGCACATGCAGCGCCGGTGGAGCTAGTGTTTCTGAGTGTCTTACTGAAGGACGCAGCTGGTGACTGGGCTCGGATTCGAACTGGGACACTTCCGCATCCCAACCACCAGGCTATTACTAAATTACGTGTTAATTTTTACTCTTGATTGGTACTGTCACCTGGCCACAAGGCCGTGGGTCACGTGTGTCACTGAGTCTGGGACAGTAACCTCGACATCGAGAGGTATCAATGGGACCAACGTCCCTGAAGAAACATGCAGGTGTAATGAACAAAACCATGCCATTACTCCAACAAAACTGGTGCTGTCCACACATTGACATGCGATTAACTCTGAATAGAGTACAAGATAAACACTCATTTTATACATTGGTCCATTGTTCATGTTTGTGCCGCGTAGCCACTGTGTTTTCATCACATTTAGACAGACCACTAAAGGCAATCACTTAAACTTATTTTATCCTCCCTTATATTGCATTTTAGTCCATTTTCCATAGTACAATTTAAGCATCTGAATTATAGACTGCAATGAAATAATAATTACACCAGGTTCCATTTGAAGGTTAGATTCACATTATGTTATTCAAAGCATATAAATTTTTTTGTATCAAGCAAATTTGGTTGAACACGACACTGGAGGGCCAATTATTAGTCCATTTTCCCATCCATTTACTGTCCTTAAAGCACTTTTCTAAATTTTACCCCAGAACCGAAGCCAATTTTACCTTCATTTCAAGGCAGCAATATAACTAACATGAACCAGATTGGAGGAAGGGGGGTGGACTTGTTCTTTTACATGAAATTTAAAAGAAACAATGGCTACTTAATTCTTCAGTTTTTTAAGCATTGATTTATCAGTTATTTAATATCATTCAAAATTTCCTATCTAAGGTAATGGTTTGATGCAGACATGTGCACCAAATATACAGACATATGATGCAGGGCTTTTGCTGTCATGCTTTTCTTAGGAAAACACCATCATTCTAGCCATGCTTCTGAAAGGCATTACGGCAGGCAGCACGTTTCTTTCTCACAACCAATTAATGGTCACACAACAGGTTTTTCTCATGAATAAACTTATCGAACTCTACGTACTGCAGCAGTGAGTTTCTGCCACACTAAACTCCTAACATGCAGGTCTTGTATGTACGATTTTGTCCCCTGGTATTGTGTGTTGAATTAACACTTCCAGGGACAGACTCTTAGCTTGTTACCCCGTTTGAACCGTTTCACATTTTCACTAAGCGTAGCTTTAGATGTGAAGAAGTGAATCGTCTGAGAGCAGGTCTCTGCTGTTTCTTTCGGCCCTTGTTTGTGCCACTTCGTGTTCCTCAGCTGCCTCCCCCCCGTGCATCGAGATGGAGAATGAAAATAAAGTAACTTTTCACACTCTTAAGGGCATTTGCTGCGTGAATTGCAGAGAGATTAGCTGGCGAGGCTGGTGAACACGCGGGTCTCCTGTCAATGTAAGTTCAGTGTTCGGCCTTTTAACAAATGAAGCTTGTGTAACATAGTTGTGAAGCGCAAAGATATACAACCTGCTGCAGTCACTTTGTGTTCCTGTGGAAACCTATTAATTTTTATCCTCAGTTCAAGCTATTCTTTAATTCAAGCAGCAGCATCCCCCCCACCCCCACCCCTCATCCTGACTGAAGATTTCAAATCAAATTTTTTTAAATCCATGGCAGATCTTCATAATAAACCTGTAAAGGAAAGGTACGATTGGATGTATTGTGCTTTGAGTGCCAGCCAGATGATGTAAAAACATCATATATTATGTAGGACTGTGAATTCAGAGGCACTGTGCTTGTCTGGTATGTAGGACTGTGAATTCAGAGGCACTGTGCTTGTCTGATATGTAGGACTGTGAATTCAGAGGCACTGTGCTTGTCTGATTTATTGAAGGACTTTTGATGCCCAAGTGTAGTACGCTTCATTTTGCTCTACCAGGGTGTTAGGGATGACCGTTACAGTCCGAGAGGCACATCTGTCATGAGACAGAAGAAGCCATGGCCACGGACGATATACCTTCAACCAGCAATGCTGACTTACCAGTTCACACAGGACTCCTCTCTGGTATCCACTGCTCCTGCTAGCTGAACAGTGACTTGAAGGAAAATGAAAAAGCGTGTCAGTGCTGTACCCTGTTAAGCAGATTGTTTTATAAATGTGCACGTGTGTGCATGTGTACATGCGTCTGTATGTGTGTGTGTGTGTGTGTGTGTGTGTGTGTGTGTGTGTGTGTAGGGACCAGTTACCTTCCAGGATTCAGTGGCTACAGTGGGTGTGTGTGTGTGTGCGTGTGTGTGTGTGTGTGTGTGTGTGTGTGTGTGTGTGTGGTGAGTCTTTGTGTGTGTGTGTGTGTGTGTGTGTGTGTGTGTGTGCTTTCTACTCTTTAAGTGTAGTATGCGCTGCAGACTACAGTGAAAGATTGGTTGCCATTCCTGTCATGGAACAGAAACACTTTGAGAGAGGAGAGGGCTCTGCTAGAACTCTGTATTTGATCCCTGATGCAGACAAGAGACTGCCAAGGAAGCATTTCATATTGGCAGATGATTCTGTTACCATCAGTTAAGGAGTCTCAAGAATTAAAGGAAAAAGCTTTCTGAAATTGAGTTTTCAAACACATAGCATACTTATTTCACATGTTTCAGTCTAACCCACATCACCAAAGCACTGCACCACCAAAGTGTCACGGTGAGAGAAAGTCTAGAATGGAAGGAGGTATCAGAAAGAGACTGAATTTAAAATTATACCACTAACATCTAACCTTTCTGTTTTGCAAGGTTCTAGGAAAATAAGCTTGGCGTCAGGTTTTTCTGCTTTTACACTGGCCAAAATGTATAAATTAACATCTCGATCAATTAATTTTTACAGTCAAGGAGAATATGCATTACTTTAACCTGAAAATGTATCCTTGGCAAGGGAGCATGAAACCAGGCTGACAAAATGTCAACATGTCAGCTGTGTTCTGGATTCCCGGACAGAAATCAATTGAGCTAAAATGACTGTTAATAAAAGCACACTCAGTTCAAACAGCAACTTCAAGAGAATGCCGGTTTTTTGGTATACCTTTTCTGTGTTTGCCAGATGTATTTTAAATTATAGGGATATCTTTAAAAGGTTTTCAATGGTAGCCAAATCATCAAAGAGTTCAACAGTTTTTCATACCTTTGCTTTTGAGGCAAAAATTACAAATGTAATAATTTTTATTTATTTTATTTTATTAGACTATAAATATTTCCCCATTAGTCTAAATAAGTGCTGTTATTTACACTGTTTACATTCATCTTCAGTAATTGTTTTTGAGTTCACTTTTTAGTGTGTGGAGCCAGTAATATGATACTTGAAAACAGACACTCATGGTAACTAGCCGCACAGTTGTGTTCATTAAAGATATTTGTCAGCAATTCTGTGAATGGAAGACTTCCCAAAATATTGATAAATCAAGGTTAATTTGGTAGCTGTTTCAACTAATAATGCCTACAAATCAAAGTTCTAAGTTAAGCAAAGAATCGTTCCTTCTTCATTAACCAAATATTGAAGGACTGAGGTACTGATGTTTCTAATCAGTATTTTAAATACTTCTACTGTCATATGTACAAACAAGCATCTCTCAAAAATATTTTTTGCTGTTCTTGGCCATGGAGTCATGCACCTTCTTAATAACAAAGTCAGTTACAGACAGCTGTACTGGGAGGGACGGAGTGGGGGGGGGGGGTGGAACATCTGGTGCTGCCAGATGTTAGGGGATTGTGGTAACAGCGCCCAGCTGTTCTGTTAACACTCCGGCTCTTTTGCGACCATGCATGTGGGCAGAAATCTATCAAAGTCACCTGCTGAACGACTGGGTACGGGTGGCAAATGCAACGTATAACTTTGATAGCCACAAAAGCGTACCTCGTTAATATGACTGTTCATATGAGCATCAGGATTAATCACTGGTTTCTCACTTAAATTTGCAATGTCAGTCGCTACTGTAGATGTTTATAAGAAATATTCATTTTACATTCAGCTTATCTTTTAACTAAAAGTTTGCCTTTCTTTTTAAAATAAACTTTTTAAAAGTTACTTAGATCTAACCGCATTACGTATGTGCTTTGTTCAAACACCTATTAATTATGGACTTTGTAGTTGCTCGCAAAAAAAATAGATTTGATTCCATTTTTATATTGAGAGTTATCCACAGAAATTTGCCAAAGTTAGATGGATTGAGCTGCACGCAGCTGAAGACTCTATCAGACGTCAAGCGGAGCTTCATTATTCTGCTTAGGAGTGACATTATAGGGTGTGAGTTATCAGCGACGCAATAAATGAAGGAGCGGCAAGCAGTCAATCATGTCAGCGCGCACGCGGGGCTCTTTCGCCGGTACCGTCTGCGGCTTCAAATATCCTCTCACGCGCCTCTGAGAATTTCAAGTGATATGGAGATGCCCTTAATGTGGAGCGGCAGCCGCAGGGTGGGCTCATAATTTACCACGCTGTGCTGCAGTGTTCAAAAAACGCCAAATTGAAAAGGGAATTGTGAATTGTTGCAGCGCAAACACGTAAAACACGTCATTTGCATTCTGTATTTTCTTGTTGGTGTGTGTTCTTGCGGAAGGCAGTGTGCCCAAGAGATTGCCCTTTAATTTCCTTCATAATTCAGTGTCTGGCTGATAAGACCCAGTACTTTCACAAGTCAGCGTTAATGGGTCAGGTATTTAAAGCACTCATACCAGTTTTAATAGACAAGCCACTACAGTCTAAGCTTTCTCAGCGCTCTGCCACCAGTTTTTAGTTCAGTCCACAGTGCTTTTCTATATTTTTTTTCCATCATTAACGTTCGGATGATATTCTTTTTTCATGCAATTACACCAAATATATACACAAAATGCTCATCATTGTTTAAGAAGTTCAGTAAACTATCCTTTTTTTGGCTAGTGAGTCGGCTCAATGGGGAGTGCTGTTGTCTTAATAAGGGTTGTGAGTTTGAATCCATCTCTCAGTGCTGTGTGTGTGTGTGTGTGTGTGTGTGTTTCCTCACCCTGCGTGCTCCCAGTTCCACCCACAGCACAAGGGTCAGGTGAAACGGCAGCTCTGTATTGGCCAGAATCGAACAGTTCTGTGCTCTGGTGTTCCAGAACGTCTACTACACCCGCAGCCAGCAGCTGCACATCGGGATCCTGAGTCCGACCATCGATGACGATGACAACAAGTGCCTGGTGGACGTCAACAGCAGGCCGCGACTCATCGAGTGCAGCTATGCTAAAGCCAAGAGGATGAAGCTCTACTGGCTGTTCACTCAGGTAAGGAACCGCTACACAAGGCGTGTAGCCGTGTTACGGTTGTGCAGGGAATGAACACTGGTTACATTCTTAAACAAATGTAGGCCATCTAGCTAATTTCTGTCACTGAAATAGGCCATTGTGCAGCACAGTATTTGAAGGTGGTATACAAGCGAAAAATTTAAGATCTTTTTTTATTAGTTTGTTTAGGGACAGTGTGGTTTGTTTTTCTCTGCTCTTTGGTTTTGGTCTCATTAGCAGATGTCCTCACACACAGCAGAAGAACAGAACAATGCAATTCACTCGACTGTTTTCTCAGGGCACTCCACAAACTTGTGTACGTGTAAACAGCAAAGATGAACTAATGACTCTTCATTCATTTCAACTGGCAGAGGTGATTTACGTCTGTGGAGGGGGAAGACCAAAATACAGACACTTTATAATTTATGCAAGTTATAAGAAAGCTCAGTTAATTGGTTTAAGATTAATGGGGTGCCAGGCCAGCACAGAGCACTCACTCATACACGCTGAACAACACTAAGGGTAATTTAGGGCTCCTAATAAACCATGTCTTTAAAACCAGAGAAAACACAGGAAGTCCCCAGAGGCACAAGAAGAACACAAACACACCACACACACACACACACACACACACACACACACTGCTAAAGGCTGGAATTAAACTCACAAGCCGGAAGGCTTAATACATAAATGCCACCCCCTTAACCAGACTTAAAGCTAAATTCTGTTCTTTCTAATCAGTGTTGTTAAAGAAATCTAAAAGAGGCCTCAAAAGCATATTTACTAAATCCTCCCTTGACTCGCTTTACCTACAGCAATGTACAGTAATTTAACTGACATGCAAATTCAAATTGACTAGAAAGTAATCGATATTTCTTTATTGCCACATTGTTTTAGCAGCTGATAAAATACAATAGCTTAATATGTATTAAGACTAGTGTATGTTTTAGGTAGAGTAAAACAGAAGCAAAAGCAAAGATCATAAGAGAAAATCAGATGCTGACCAGCCCAGGTGAATGACCCAGGACTGTGAACATCATGAGTCAGAAGACAATGCTAACCAGGTCCTTTACAACCAATCCTTAGCTAAAATGTACTCTCTACTTTACATCTGTTTTATGAGACATTCTGAACCTTGAGGTTTTTAGTTAAGGCTTGCATATATGCAGTAGACTACTCTATTAATAAGAATTTCTATACAATAATGCTTGCACTCTCATTCTTTTATTTAACAAGATAACAGAATTTGTCTAAACTCATTTAAGCCTTTATAAAAGATAAGTAATTTTTATCCTCTAATTTTAAATCTGGCTGCTGATGTAGTGGGCTAAGCATGATGTGTAAATGCATTTTATTTATAGTGAAAACTGACATCTGCATTCTGTGCTGTTTGAATACACCTTGGGGAGACATTTGCAGAGCCAGATAGCAGAGCGCTACAATAATCAAGTCTGAAAGTAATAAAAGCATAGGCCAGCTTTTCTGCCTCTTTCAAAAGCACAATTTCTCTGACCCTGCTTGTATTGCGCAGATGAACGAAAGACACGTTTATATGTGTTTGTAATGTGAGCTGCTTGTCAGTTGTAAAACAGGGTGTTTCATTGTGGATTCCACATTGACCAAAAAAAATGGCAACATCGTTTAGTTTAGCATCTCTTATTGTGTATTGTAGTAACTTGGGGCTCACTAACGTCATTTGTCTTACTGGAGCTCTGGGGGCGGAGCCCCGTGCCGTCCAGGCCCCGCTGCTCTGTACTGAGTCTTCAAGCTTTAGTGGGTTGAAATATTTCACCTGCTTTGATGCATTGGACAGAATGAATCATGTTGCCAAGGAGCAACGGTCCAGCGGAGGGCTGCGCGGAACCACAGAGTGTGTCAGCAATTCATCAAATAGTCAAACAAACTGGTAACAACTAGAAGAGAGGGAGCGTCCCTCAGATTTTCAGAGCACATCTAAATGAGAACGTGGAGCATAAATAATGTCAGGTATTAACTAATTTAACCTTTCCAGTTTGAAAGCGTATATGGCTACGCGCTTTTAGTTTGGTCTGGAAACTAAAACTGATATAAAACTGATTTTTTTTTGCCAGCGTGTTTTTCAACAACACAGACTGTTTTTACTTTGTCCCTTGACTATTTTGCAAATGAGAAGCGCTTGGATGACAAAGCAGTGTGGCATCTGGAATTTGAATACTGTTTTCACTCGGGCACGATTTTATACACAGCTCCATTCTCTAGTCTCCTTCTCCCTCCCAATGCCTGTGTTTAAACTGTGACTTAATTTCTCCTTCCAGCACAATCGTGAGGATGATGAGTGGCATCCCAGCATGTCTGTGCTCCAGATAAGCGTCACCACTAATTGCGGTACTGTAACACTCAGGATGAGCTCTAGGTCCAGTGTCCTGGAGTAATTGGGCTAAATGGGGCATCTTGATTGCCCGTGACATCCCAGAGGTGTGGTGTACTGCTGAGGGATCATCAGGATCCTTTTATATGACCTTGGAGAGCTTTTTGTTTGGTTCTAACAGCTAGTTAACAATGCAGAAACACAGCTATAAACAAGAACTATGAATGGAAGTCTCAACTTTTTTTTTTTTATTGCATGAATGGTACTTGCAGAACAGGTCAGGTTTTGCTTACATTTTTGACTACTTGCAGAAGATGTATAAATATCCTTTGCTGTTCTTTTCTATTGGCATTGCACACTCCATGAAAGGATTCTTCTTGTGTGCGTGTCAATTAATTGTTAAAAACCTTTTTGTAAGCTGTGTATTGAGTGCATACATAGTGCTAACACTTAAGACCCAAGCTATACGTCTTTTTTTGTGTGCAGGCTTCATGTGACTTATCTTTAAGCCATGTGGTGAAACATCAATACTGTGTCTTCCATAGAAGGTTATTGTTGTAAATTTTATTCAGAAGGCAGGAGGAGACAATTATTTCAGTGACTGTTAATTAGTGTGTCAAACGAGGAGAGCATAAAGTGTCTAATTTATTATAGTGAGTTTGATAGTGTATTTTTGCAAGTTTGGCACTTTCTTTGAGCTTGTTTAGAGCGGTCTAAATATATTCACTTTGGTGAGCACTGAGTGCAGGTCTCATTCACAAGCTGTATAACTAGCTATCTGTGGATCCAGTACAAAGAGGCGCATATGCACAGATGCATGCAGACCCACACATGCAAAGATGCATGCAGACCCACACATGCAAAGATGCATGCAGACCCACACAAGCACAGATACATGCAGACCCTTAAGGCATAAACCCAGAATGCAATGTTAACCATCTGAGGTTGTAAAATAAGAATATCTGCTAAAATAACATGGAAAAACTCACACAGGGTCACTGCTCACGACAGCGCGTGCCTTTTTCATTGCCACTAAAGTATTGATGTTTCAGTTTCTCCAAATGGATTCAGTGGCTTATTTACGTTGTTTTGATCGCTGATGTGTTTCTAATTGCTGTTGGGTTTAATTAGATTGTCTGTTTCAGTTTTTATGCTACATCTGAAACTATGTTTGTAAACCATGGCATTGACTAAAGACAAATAGTTACAGGCTGAAAAATACACAGTGGTGAATTGCTTTCAGACACATAATTGCCCTTACTCCAGGGAGCAGCTAGCAGTGATAGAAAATAAACATATTTGAAAGTCAGTGTACATTAAACAGTCATAAAGCTCACAAGGTACATTCTGTGTGTAAAGCTGTTCATTTATTTTTCATTTCGCTTCTCCAGTTGGGGGTCACCTTTGTGTACATTTCTTGGGGAACCTCACCTGGGATAGTTTGTTGATGAGCCCTGTCGACATACCGTCTATGAATGTATATGAATATTATGATATTATTAACTGATATAAACATTTTCCAAGCACCACAATATTAAGGCCAGTACAAATATTTTCTTTAATTCTCGTCCACACACACACAGCAGTTATCGAATCTTACCGCTAGTCTTGATTATATATGGATTTTAAGAATGTAGTTCAGAGTGAATGATTGTAGGGATCTGGAGCGTGGATACGTTTTGTTGTGTTAATGGAGAAGCCTGGACCAAATCACGGTACAAGTAGCACTCACTGTAACTGTGGACCTGAACTTGGGACAGAATTGGTGAATTCAATAAGATAATACTTACTGTGTTTGGATCTGTATGGTTTTCATTCTTATACTTAATACATTTGTATATGGTTGGAAGATGTTCTCCTTAATGAGCCTCACCTGTTGTTAGACTTAAAGCGTATTCGAGACAATATACAGCAACTTATTGTGTATTGTGTTGAATTAGAATATAGGAATTACAGAAGGGTTATATAATGCACCTTAAAAAAATTGCTTCACCTGATTTCAGAGCTCACCTCATGTTTCTGTTTCTAAAAATATTGCCAGTATGTATTAACATATCAACATTAAGGAAGTGCATTGTTTACAGTAAATCTTTGATGCCATAGTTTTGCATTTTCTCTTGTTTGTGTTTCTGTACTTGTGTAAATGAGTCTGATTGGAACACTTTTTTTTCTAATTGTGTCTGTCCATAGCCAGCGGTATTAAAAGATAAAATTTTAAGGCAGGTTGTTTGCTTGGAATTTGCCTGCTAAGCAAACAAGTATGGCATGCTCCTAATTTAATAAATTTGAAATTTAATGGAATGCAAATTGTTTGTGTACAAGGAGGACCTAAAACTCTGTTATCCTCTAAAATATACTGCTTAGTTATCTGGAACCTACATGCATTCATTACATGGGAAATCAACAGGGAAATAAAGGCTAATGGAAAAAACTGTTTACTTTGTGCGAGAATTTTTTCGTTCCGTTTCCCTTCGGGGAAGGGTGCCAGCTCAATCTCCGGCTGATTGCATTACATTGACACCTCTCTGAAGCCCAAAGCACAGGCTCCACTTTCCTGTCTCAAGCCAGTTATCCGTTTTTAAAATGTTAATTTAATCCTCTTGCCCATCACGGTGTGTGTTTGAGTCAATGCATCACTTCCTACACACCTGAGCTCACCTCAGCAACAGCTGCAATATTACCCATGTTTCTTTTCTGCTGACATATTTAGTGCATTTTTTCTGGGCTCAGTGGTTATTTTTACATGCTCCCAACCTAAAAGGGCTGTATAAGAATCTCAGTTGGTATACTACATTATCATCAGCTTCATCAATTTTGTAGATGCATTAATTGAATAAATAAATGCATTAAAAAGAATATTGGTGCAAATTTGTGTGCGCATGCTATTTTATTTTGTTTACTTTTCATACTTTTTTATATAGGAAGAGGTGAGCCTTCAGATTGATTAGACTAATGAATTTAGATATTATGCTGTAGAAAGTGATGGCTATACAAGTGGCCTATGAAAGATTAAGATGTACTAGCAGATGTTTTAAGTTGTGTCAAATTGTATTGTGAAGCAAATAAATCACATCATTTGCATGTTTCCCTTTACAGGGAGGATCCATTCAGAACAGGAAGTCCAAGAGATGTCTTGAGCTAGTGGAAAGTGGTGACAATGAGTTTGGATATCAGCTGGCGCTCCAGAAGTGCACTGGTCAGATGTGGACAATCAGCAACGTGCTGTCTGGGACTTCTTTTTGACTGAATCTGGAAAACCAATCTGTGGCAGAATGCCAGTGAAGTCCAGCACTACATAATGAAGGACATGCTTCAAGATTCTGGCGGTTTTTTACCGTGACAGTGGGTGAGAACTGCAAAACGTCAAAGATGGTACTTCAAGCACTTTGATTTCTCTGCTTCTCCCCTGTCGAGAACACAAAATCAATATCTTAAAAAAACGTTTTCGGTGGCGATTAAGTGTCTGCGCCACAGGCTGTTGACTTTGCATTCTGCAGTTTAAAAGACTACAGCCCTGAAATGTATTGTTGTGCAAAACAGACTTTGTTTTTGACTTGAAGACTTTTCCAGACCCAGTACCCTCACTTCACTTTTTTTGCTACTGTGTAGCATGCGTACGAAGCCTATACTGCTGTCTCCTCTCCTAGTTTCTCAGGTTTGTAGGTTATGTCCATTTTAAAAAATCAGGCTTTGAGTATACACGTATACATTGAAATATGACAGCCTGCCGATTTAAACTATTTTCTAAGTGTTGATATTGTGGATATTTATATCTCACAGTAAACATAAAATGGTACTTTTATGTCCCTGTGTGTTATTTCTACTAAGAAAAAGATCCTAGACACACGATACATGTGACCATCAACAGCATACTGCAGCACGTTTATTGGGAAATAAATTCAAGTCATTGTACATAGAAAAAGGAGATACATTGGAAGTTTGCAGCATTAAATCAGCATCTGACACTGCAATTGTCATCTTTTAACAAGACAAAAATAAATGTTTCAGCACAAAAGGTGTACTGGGAACATTAGGACATTCTGTAGCAGTTATATTATTAACATTTGAGCTAGTTATGTCTACTGTGACATAATCAGGCCATAAAAGGGCATAAGGCAATCATCCTGAATTAATTTTATGATGAAATTGCAGCATCACCATAGGCTGGGCACTGGAGGGTGACCCGGAAGGGGGAGGGGGGGAGAACGATTTAATTCTTTGCTCTGTGTTCTGTGTCAAAGTTTTTGAAATGTCCATGACTTTTATGTTGGTTACATATGGAAAGGTTTGTGTTTCCCCACACTGCTGCCACACCAGTTGACGTTATTTCTCTCTTTACAAAAACTCAGGTTTGATAAATGCAAGAGTCGCATGTCGCAGACTTTTTGGACCACAAGTGGAGCTGTGGTGTTTAGCAGAAACTGTGAAAGGTTAGGACCAGGACCAGAAACAGCTCTCCAGAGATGTAGCACTGTACAAAACAGTACCTCAAATATATAGATGATATCCTATACAAGTCAATGATTAAAAAACACTGCTGAAGGCCCTCTGAACACCTTTACCTGGATAATAGTGCAGTACTCCTGAAAACATGATGTATTGCATGTTAATTTCTTATGAAGGTTATATGGGGTTCTTCCTACACTAATTTTGAGTTGCTTCACATAAGTGAATGTAAATTATATAATTATACAAACACACACACACAAATATATATACAATGTCATAACAACCTTAAATTGGAATTTTCTTCAACAATATTGTTAATGAGTAGGATAGATGTATGTGCTAAGCTGCTAATTGTTGTAAAATACTAATTATTTTCAAATGCAAACATATAGAATGGCTGTCCAACACGCCTTCAGATGATTGCCTGTAGTTTCATAAGAATGTGGAGAATGAGTTGGTCTGGCCAAGACTCTTTTCAATTTTAGAGAGAACTAAGAAATAAAGTAGCAGAAAATTATATTTTTGCCATGTCATTATGCTTTAGAATCTAAATTTATTCCAGGCTATGGATTGCATATTATGAAATATGCATGTAATTCCACTTTGAAAGGTTTCCTAACTTGAAGAAGTTGAATAATGAAAAATGTTCAGAACCATGGTTTCTGCTTACTTTTCAAATTAAAAGTTTAAACTGAAACATTCCATTTTAAAGTATGTGACACAAACAGATCATGAATTTTAAATACATGACAGTCCTCACGGTATTGTATGATATTCATAACAATGGCCATTCTTGTAAATGATTGCATAACATTTGGGTTTCAAACATACTACATTGCAACAGATCATGACGAATGATCACCTTTTTTTCAAGCTGATTATAAATGTGTGTATAAATAATGAAAAACATCTCAATATTGTAGTTTAACTGACATTCAAACACTAAGGGCACACCAGGATAGTGTTATAATTTTGTGTTAGTTTAATACCATATAATCACTGTCAACCTGTTTCCTTTTATATACTGGAAGTCTTTGTTAGATTCAGAATTTTTGTGAGAATAAAAGGTTCTTGCTATACGTTTAAACATATTTAATACCATTGAATCAAAGACTTGTCAGACTTATCAGTCAGACAGTTTACACACTAATATAAGCTTCAACTGCATTCTGGGTAGAGGGTGAATGTTCTCAGGCACTCTGACTTGAAATGAATAATTTCACTAAAATTATAGATTTTTTTAAATAAAATTGATAATAGTATCTGTATAATAGTGTCAGATATTTTTTGGAATTTGAATATCAAAAGCCCTGCAAAACATTGTTCATAATCATACAGACAAAATCTTGCCCTGAGTAACAGTATAAGGAAAGCTGTTCTAACATTACATCTGTGCAAGTACAGTACTTCATTTTCTTTTGTAGCTTGCATAATAGAGCAGGATACGGTTACACCTGTAAATATCTGTCAATTTTCTGAGGTATAACAATGAAACAATGTAAAGTGCTTGAACCATAATAAAGTAACAGTGGTATAATTCTATTATTAACAAAAAATCAGTTCCTTTCAATTAACTCCTTTTGTTAGAAAGTATTCCTTAAATGAGACAAAGAAAGAAAGCACACATTTCATGCATGTGTTCCTTTGTATATAGAGACTGGCCAGAACGAGTCTTTGAATATGAAATACATGCCGCAAAATCAATTTCCTTCCATAAGTAAATCCATTTCTTATTTATGTGAGTGCTGTGCCTGCACTCCATCTTATTGTTGTTCCAAACTGATGAGCGACTGTGACAAGGTCAGGTGGGGGCCACGCCGTGTCTTTTGGATCCTGTGCTCAAAGTTCCACGAATACAAACAGTAAGAAAAATCAGGTACTTTAAACTGTCCTCGCACCCTGTCTCGACAGCGGTCCTCTCTGCCAAATTTTATAAAGAAGAGAACCCCATGAGGGTGCTGGAACGCAGTAGGGCCCAAAAGTGAGATTACGCATAGCTGTTGCGTTGCTAGCGGGGGCAGAGGGAGTTATGGGTCGTGTGCTAACGAAGACGCGGCTCGGGCACTTCACACGCTCACAGCAGAGCCGCAGTCACAGTTCTGTGGCCAGTGTCTGCTTTGGAGAGCCAGCAGATGCTGACAGTGCATGACCAGCCAGTCGACAGAGCAGTTGAAGAGCATTTCTCCTACTGCCTGTTTTATTTTAGGCTACAATCCCATATAGTACTGCACCCATACCAGATAATCTCATATCCACACACTAAGGTGACTGTACATTTAAGATGGCCATTAGAAAGCTATCTTATTAAATCACTGAAAAAAAAAAATATA
>JABJVR010001928.1:0-18295 GCA_025773905.1 Chitala chitala
CACTGATGAAGAGGACACTATAGCACAGCACAGTACAGGCAGAGTGAACACTACAGCATTAAGTGTACAGCACTGATGAAGAGGACACTATAGCACAGCACAGTACAGGCAGAGTGAACACTACAGCATTAAGTGTACACCACTGATGAAGAGGACACTATAGCACAGCACAGTACAGGCAGAGTGAACACTGCAGCATTAAGTGTACAGCACTGATGATAGTACAGCACAACACAAAACAGGCACACACAAAACCACAGTATAGATGTATAGCATTCAGAGGATGACCTAAGCTGGGCCCTTTGTCATCACAAGCTCTGCCAAATTCACTTTCAGGAAGCTCATAAATATGAGCAAATACCAACTACATTTTTTAAAAATGAATCTTTAGTTATTTTCTCCTGTCTGAATGTGTAGGTAGAGGAGATGCCTTGTGCTCATAGTTGATGCTTACAAACTTAGCAACAGTGTCTGCTGGTACTTGTTAAAGCATGTAAAAATATATTATATTAACAACTACAGAAGTCTCTCCAGTGTGAGCTGATGACATAGCAAGAGTAGTGTGCAAGGTGTTTTATTTTCCTCAAGATGTGCAAGACTTTTGACAGCAGTTGCTCATTAGAAAAATACAGAGAAATATACACTAACCCTTAATAAAGGTATGGCATCTGATCACTTCACTTGAAATGCCAGTGTGAACTCACAGGTACATGATGTGTTGGCACCCTGCCACACTCCCTAGGCTGTTTGGGATAGGCTCCAGGCCACCCACAGCCCTGAAGAAGCTGTTGGGTGATGGATGGATGGGTATGTAAGGTGTGCACATAACTGATACATTCTTTATATGTAAGGTATGTCCCGTTTTTAAATACAAAGAATAAAACGGTTGAGTATTCATAGTCAGTTAGACGTGTTTTGCAGTTAAACATTTAGCTTTTTGTTTTCATCAGGCTCCAGAATAACAAATACTTAAGATGTAGAAATGACTGAATAACTGAAATAAACATTTATTTACAACAGAATAGTATTCATACGGGTGTCCAAGTTGACACTATTCTATAAAAAAAAAAAAGTTTAAACATTGAAAACTGAGAATAAAGAAGCAAAACGTAATTATTGCTGTGTTAGTGTTATGTGCAGCAGGTGGAAGGTCACGACTACAGCTGAGTCTTCAAATGTTTTTGACAGCTAATCTTTTACAACCATCATCTGGCAGAATATTTAGAGATTCTCATTTAAAGTAGTCTGGCTACTGTTGAAAACTCATTTATTTTGTTCCATCCTGACTACTGCGATGCTTTAAGAACCTTTTCCGAGGTTTCTTCCCCTGAAGCAGGGTCTGTTAAAGGTGACCCTGTCCTCAGGTCAGTGTCAGGTGCTACTGACTCAAATACTCTGTCACGCTCAGCGCGATTCTGCCTGCTGCTTTCTCAGTTTTGTAAAGCGGACTTGCTATCGGACACCACTTTTATTCACACTGGTATAGTTTTCAGATTGACAACACAAGAAGATGTCTGTGTAAATGCATGATCCATCTTTCAGCAGCAAAGTGTTAAAACTTAAGGGTATTTGTATTAGTAAATGTGACACTCCATAGAGCTACTGTGCTACTGAATTCAGCTGGTTGTTTTTCACTTAAAACACAACTAGAGATGCATTAACACATGTTGGTCAATGTCATATTGCCTGTTTCTGAGAGTGAGCCAGTACTGTGTAACACAGACGCTACACTTGTAATGAAGGGATTTAGAGTATTACTCTCCACAAACTGACAAAAACAAAAGTGTGTTGAATGACAAAAGGCACACCTTTATGCTTATTTGAACCTCTGTTTACTTATAACATCTATGCATGTATAAGGATTTGTGTGTGTCATGTGCACGGCAACTCGAACGCCAGTCACCCTCACCTGGGCTAGTGTGTTTCCTGCTACTTAAACACTCATGCCCATTCTGTCTGTCTGGACTATTGCTAGTTCATGCAGGACACTGAATGTCCTTATAACCATGTCCTGTGGTCCCCATCTTCACTGCTACATACTCTGTATCCCCCAACTCTGTGCCCTATCTACTCTCCAAAGTGTACTCATCTTCGTTGTGTCCTTGTCCAGGACTGACCTGCATGAAACCCTGACATCCTGCCTGCCTAACGGATTTCATGTTGGTCTGACATTACCCTGGAATGTTTGCCTTCAAACTCCTTTCAATAAACTCCCCTTACCCTGCATTTGCACCTTTGATTAATATTATTACCTTGTGTGGCTGTATTTTTCGTGTTCGTGTTTGCTGTACTGTGAGCTTTTCTGTATCTGATGATAGAAGAACGTGAATACCTGCATATTTTTAACAGGCTCATTATTCTCAGGCTCATTATTCTCATTATTCTCATTGTTTGCTCCTACAAGACGTGCAGATGTTCAGCAGTATATCTCAAAGTGGGTCACTCCTTTTTTCCTGTTGATGTTATGGAGGCTTACAGCCATATTTGAGAGGAAATTGATGATAGTATGATAAAGAATACCTGGAATGAGTCACTGACTACTTGACTCCGGTCTCTGACTCTGATGGGGGTAGTGTGTCTAATAAAGCATCACATCTCCAGTGGTGAAAATGTTCCCTGTCTTAAAACAACATGTTTCAACACCACACCTTTTGTCTTTCACAAAGACTATGGTCGAGAGGGATTGCCCTCTTCATGGCAAAGGATCATAAATTTGACATCTTCTGCAGGGTGCCAGATGGCTTACTGCACCTGTACTAGGTTGGCAGTTTTTTATGGCAGTGTAATGCAAAGGTTCTGTATCAAGTTACTGGCTGTACCAGCATTTCATGCTATTGAACTGTTTAGAGTTAGGGCAGTTTCACAGGGATGAGCATACAACTCTTTTTCAACACAGCAAGACAGAAAATGCCCATTCGTTTTCAAAGTGCAGTTTGAAAATGATGCACTTCACATAAGATCACAGGTATGACATTCCCCAGAGGAAGACATCTACCTATTAGTGGTCCAGGAGCATCTGATTCTCAGCATTCCTAGCATGAGAGTTCATACATTTTAATTTGGTAGAGTACTTAAGTTGAAACACCAATCAGGTCACTTTTATTAGAATTATTTCCTTGAGATGGTCTGACGGACAGTCACAGCAGAATAGGCACAGTACACAAACTGTGCTGGGATTGCCTGCCCTACACTTGTGTATTTTACACACCTGGGCTCATAAATATGGCCCGTCTACACACAGATGGCTACTCTAATGTTTTCCAGGACAGGTTACACTTAAGACACTGCTTTACAGAGCATTTACCATGTCCTACTCATCAGTCTCAAACCCCATATACTGCTTTCCTCCTAACCCATAAGGAGGTATCTGCAGGGCTATGCCTTGATCCCACTTGCCACCCTAACCCTGACACTTGGTGAGCCTATCCTCTAGCCTAGTGTTTATTGTACAAGCTCCACAGTGTTCCAATAACCTCTAGCCCCATGCTGCCTCTGAGATTACGCACCAGGCATCCCCCACGTCTGCTATAAAAAGGTGCAGGTGTCTGAGGTCAATTGTTTTTTTTTTTTTTTTTCAGGTCAGGGGTGAGAAAAAAAATTCAATCTGTGAAGTACAGGGGGTCACAGGAACAGCATATATTATTAAAGGCAATAAGGGTAAGTACAGGACCTGACTAAGACCCCGGCTTTTCTGTATGTTCCCTATGAACATGATGCATCGATCCAGGGCTGTTGACCATTACACCTGACTTTCATTTTAATTTACAGAACCTTAAATGGTGGACCATATCTGGAACTGGTGAACTTGGAATGGACCGATGCTGAGAGGAAACCTGTTATTCACCTTTGTACTTTTCAACAAGCTGTCTTAAAAGTTATTTAAAATCTTTCATTCCAGGAAGTGTTACAGAGTATCTGAAAGTGCTGAATGGAAGGAAGCATGAATTAAATACAGCTTACCATAACCAACCCAGAAAGTATATTTTTAAGAATAGCCAACGTTAGGTTAGCAAAGCTGAACAAAAAACTTTGCAGACCTGCTTTGCTGAATTATTTAACTATTGTATTAGAATATTGCAATAAAAAATTACTTTTGGTATTTTCCAGAATTAAATGGTAAGGTGCATTAACATGCTACCTATCATAGCAGCTAGTCACTGACTGTGCTTTGTTTCCTTAAAACAAAAAGCATATCGACTACTCAGACATCTTACAAGAAAAATAAAATCAGCAGGTAAATGCAACACATGCAAGTGTCAATGTTAGAGCACATATGGAGTATAAACTACTCTCAGTGGAGTGTTAAATGTAAAAATATTCTTTGTTCTAACAAAAACACCACAGTCATACAGCACTACAGTGTTACTGTACCTGTGTTAGTTCATTTTTACACTGTACATTTTACACGCGTGAATTTGCCTTGTGCAATAATAGACGCAATTGTGTTAATGTAATGTCATCGTCATGTTATGGCACCACTTCTGTAGCTCACCTGTAACTGTAAACTAGTGTAGTACTAATAATTACAACATGAGTGTAATTAATAATTATTAAAATCATGATAATCATCTTCATTCAGCCACTACTTAGCACAATTTTAATAACAGTATTGTAAAATACATTATAATGTATTTGTGGAAAATAACTGCAACAACAACAACAACAACAATAATAATAATAATAATAAGAAGAAGAAGAAGAAGTGCCCATAATGAAGCCCTGCCCAGGTACCATAGGCTGCATGGGATAAGCTCCAGACTACCTCAAACCCTGCAGAAGGACAAGCAGTTGATAATGGATGGATGGATGAACGAGCGGAACATCATGTGGTAAAGTACAAATACATTGAAAGAAATAACCCAATAAGTTACAGCAATGGCAGGAAGACATTAGAGATTAGAAACAAAGACTATTAAACTAAAGACGTTTGCGATGGTGAAGGTGACACATGTACCAATAAAAGTCGCACATGGCGAGATGATATACAGTACAGCATGGAGCACAGCTTGTGTTAACACACAGTCTCTGTTTGGGAAGATGGTGTAAAAGCAACTGTAATACTGCTGTCAATGCCTCTTCTGTACAAAGTGCAATGGACAATTTGAGGATGTCCAATCAATCAACAAACATTTGCTTGCAGTGAGAGAAGCGAGTTTGAAGGCATTTCTTGATTGCCACTGTGCAGAGTAACACATGCTAATCTCTTTTCCTGTAATCAATTATAAAGCAGCCTCATGCAGAGCAAGGAACACCTGAACAGGTATGTGACACAGGGACAGGTTCTGTATCAAAGTACCTTATACAGAAAGCCACCGTCACATCTGGTGTGCGCATGTGAACCACTGAAAAATTTCACACTTAAATTACGGTACTGGTTTGGCATTTACTATAAAGAAGGGGCACTGAAAAAGATATTAATAAGTCCATGAATCAACAATAATTTGGATTGACAATATAAAGAGTGTCTAATGAACGGTAATCAGAAAAAAAGTTTCTGGGATTTCCTGACGTTTTCAAAAGTCTGCTTTTCTATATACATTTACTCATGTAGCACACTCTTATCCAAAGAAACTTACAACATTTCACATACGGGTTTCAATGAGCTAATGCAGGGTGTCTTGCTCAAGGACACACCTGGTAGCTGGGCTGGGATTCAAACCAAAAGACTTCTGCATTCTAACCTGATATTCTACCCATTCAGCCACCAGGCCACCTTATACTAAGTTCATTTTCAAGTAGAAGGTGGGTATAAATGGATAAAACAGGAACTCACTGACCTGTTAGCAGGGCCACCACTCGAGATGTTGGACCCCATGAAAGATATTATGATAAAGATATTACATTACATGTTTTGTTCTTATTCTGTGTTCAGATTTTGCGAGTGTCTGTCAGTCACAGGCTCTTGGAAGTGTCCTTGGTCTCCACCCCTCTACAGCACCTCTGCCTGTTAGTCACGGACAGTGGTAAATTATAAAGACATTTTTAAAATTACTTAGACTCAGAAAAAATGACAAAGGCACGAGTGGACACAGCATGTAAGTAAAAGTGTCAGCCAGATACTGCAGATGACAAAAAGACCTGAAGTGATTTATATTGACGTTCTGCTGAACATGTGGACCAAAATAATGTTTCAGCTCTATAAATCTCTTTGTACAAAAGGGTGACAAATGTAAGGAAAAAGTGTACACGAAAATAAATATGAGAGGCATCACTAAATCAGCAGTGACATAGTGCTGTCTGCTCCTAATTGGGAGATTTAATTATGTAGTAATTGATTCTAGTCAGTATGTATTTTCACCACATGTGAAATAAATTCAGATGGGATTTCTGGCACATGTAGGTGGCCGGTGCCTCAATACCATGGAAAAGTGGTAAAAGCCTGCTGGGCTTGATTGTTGTTGTGGACTATAATCAACCTGTGTCCCTTAATTATGTTTCTCGGCATAGCCATGGGTGACACGGCCTTCACGATGCATCCGTGGGTGACACTGCCTTCACGATGCATTCATGGGTGACAAGGCCTTCACGATGCATCTATGGGTGACTCGACCTTCATGATGTGTCTATGGGTGACACGGCCTTCACGATGCATCTGTGGGTGACACGGCCTTCACGATGCATCCGTGGGTGACCATGCATTTGGAGATCTCAGTATGGAGAGCCAGACTGTGGAGGTTATTGATTTGAGACAGGTGAAGATCTTTGAGCAAGTCGAAGGTGTCATCATCTGTGTTAAGGAAAGGTGTGTGAATGTCTGTATACTGATGTAAATCTTCCTTGGAATCTTAACACTGTCTGTGCATTGCCAGTTAGAGGAAGACAGTCAGTTCCTGAAGACTCTGATGTACCAGGACAGCTTAATCTGCAAAAACCACCAGAGGAATTCAGACACTTTATGGTTTGACCCAAAACTGAGCCAGATTAAACACCTTCCCATGTAATGTAGTACACAGCTCTAAGGAGAAGCCTTAGGGATATAGAGGACAAGATGTAAGACAAAAAAACAAGTTAGGTGCTAGCATGCAGCATTGTTTCCAAGGAGACAGCCAAACTGTATAGATAAAAGGTATGGTAGTTTCACCAGAAGTTGCAATAGAGCTTCTCTTATCACTAAACAAGTTCTTTAGTCAAGCTAGTAAATACCACATAAAGGAACATCATTTCTCTACAGTTCTGCTCCCGGATACTGATGAGATAGCTTTTCTGTGCTTTTTAAATACAGACACACAGGCCAGGTGATTTGTCTGAAGCAGATCAGTGATGGCAGAAAGGGCAGCTTTGATCAAAATTTATCTGGAATACAGTTTGGAGTACCCCATGTTCCCATTTCATAATCACAATCAATGATTTTCACCTCTGTTTTTAGCTATCACCTCTGTGGCTGTTTTCATCACTTGAAGGCCAGTAGCTTTCTTCATGCCATCATACATGCCATAACACATGCAATCATACATGCCATCATACATGCCATATACAAGCTACAAAGTACACAAAGTTACATTTCTGGAAGCTACAGGGTGCTGAATGTTCTCACAGAGTTGAAGGTAATAATCACTGACAGTGTCCCACAGAGGGTCGCGCAGTATTTTGTTAATCTATTAGTCGTCTTGGATAACAAATTATGTAACAAAACTGGACCTTATTTAACGCTGAAATAAACAACAAAAGTTTGCCAAATAGTGGTTCATTGATCATTCCAAAAACATGTCAAAATTAGTAAATGAAGCAAAGCAAATATGATGATTAAATCCACAAAATACCAGAAGAATTTTAAAGCTGCCCTTGGTCCAAAGCACAAACCACAACCTGTAAAACCCATTATAGAAGCATAGAAACACATGTATGTCCTTAAATAAAGCTAAAGATATTCAGAATGTAATTACTGCACACCATTGGTGACAACAACAACAACAACAATAATAATAATAATAATAAATGGAAAGTTTGGTCAAAATATAACTGCCATATTCACAAATGGAGCCTCACAAATAACCAAGTAGGTATTATAAAAGAAAATGTGAATTTATAATCCCAACTGATTTCAAACAAAAAAGTATTTGAATAAACACTCAGAACAACAACTGGTGGATTTAAAATTAAATGCAGAAAATGTTGCACCATTAACGGTCTCAAGCCAGATATTGTTAGGGTTAGGGACTGAAGCCAGACGCGGAGGCACAAAACATTTTCAGGCAAACAAACAGGGAGTTCCACAGGCTGCAGGCCCAGGAACAGGCAAGGCAAACAACTAGCAACCTGGTGGCTCAGTGGGTAGACCCTCAGGCTGGGAAGTGGAAGCCTCCCAGTTCAAATCCCAGCCCTGTCAGGTGTGTTGTTGAGCAAAACGACAAAAATGCAAATGTGGCTGCCCACTGCTCCCCCAAGGGGATGGGTTAAATACAGAGAAATAATTTCCCTCTGGGATAAATGAAGTTCTACACTTTGTGGCCTGGTGGCACAATGGGTAGAACAGCATGAGTAGATGCAGACCTTCCTTGGTTTGAATCCCAGCCCAGCCACCAGGTGTGTCCTTGAGTGCAAGACACCCAGTGCTAGCTCACTGTAACCCCTATGTGAAATGGAAGTTGCTTTGGATAAAGGCGTCTACTAAACGAATAAATGTAAAGTAAGGGAACAGAAGGCTGGAGCAAAGGTACCAAACTGTACAGCAACATGCTGGCCATCAATAAATAAATAGCTGTAACTCACCTACAAAGTACTGGATTTACCAAGCTGGGAGACTGTATTCTATGAGTGAGTGACCCTCACCAGTTGAGACCTTCTGGCTGACCAACCACAGCTGACCTGCTCTGGCTGACCCTGACCCTCTCCAGATGAGATGCCCCAGGTGACCCTCCCCAGCTGTCCACACTTGTGCCTTTTTGACAAGGTTGTCCCATTGGTGGAGCAAGGTGGAGAGGTACCAGAGTGCTACATTGCTGAGTTACACATGAACCCCTTCTGTTAAATCCCACAAAGAATTTTCTGGGGTGAAACTCACCACTGGCTGTTGAATATAACGCCAGGAAAAACATCGTTAGTCTGCGGTGATACACAGTTAAAATATGTGCAAAAAAAATGGGACCATTTTGAAAATTTCATATGTGATGCCAGCACGAAAGTTGGCCAGATATTGTAGTTAAATGTTCTCAATCATTTCCACTCTCCCCAGAGACTGATGTAAAGTGAGTCCAGTGCACTAAATGGTCTAAACTGCTTTAAATTATGGTTTTTACTTTGTTGATTCAGACCATCTATATGTGAAGACTTTTACTGCCATTTACTGATATATGTACTACAAATAACAAAGAATAAATTTATTACTGAAAAAATTACTATGCATGTGTAGAGCATTAATTTGTTGTTTCATGTTTCCTAAAAAATACCAGATAAAGGGACATCTGGGCTCTGCAGTTTTCATGGAGCTACAGAGAGCACAGTTTTATTGGTGGACCTGCGGGTTCTAAAGCTGCACAAGGTCTCTGGGTTAAATCCTCAACTGCATCAAACTGGAAGTTGTATAGCAGCATCTGTAATGACTGTTTTACTCCTATCAGTCTTGTTTTTGTACACTCACAGTATTAAGCATACAGCACCTTTACTGTATAACAGTCAGTCATCTTCTATACCGCTTCATCTTGTTAAGGGTCACGAGAAGCCTGGAGCCCATCCCAGGACACATAGGGACACGCACACAGACCCAAGGCGGGAATTGAACCCCAGGTCATGCCACCCGCTGTATAACAATCCTCTAATTTACTAATTAATAGTATATATATGATTTAATGTAAAGGATTAGTGATGGACTTCCAGACCATTCAAAAAGGGAAACTAGGAAACTTGTGTACGCTAGTCTGATGCCTTACCCACCAAACCACCAGGCCGCTAACCCAAAAGCAAAAGCCCAAATCAATTTCCTAAATGCCATTATGCACTGTAAAATACAAGTACATACACTTGTACATTTTTACATTTACATAATGAGCTATCCTGGTTGTCCCCTGCTGTGGGCCCTAAGATCCCTGTTATAGGCTCCATGCCTCCCACAACCCTCGTTGGGTGAGCAGTATGGAACATGGCGTCTGGACGGTAATTCAGTATCTTTATGTACAAATCACAATCCAGATGTTTCCTTATATCCAGTAATTAGTGATGAACTTTAGCAATGAAAAACAAAAATAATTACAGACAGCAATTTCAATTAAACAAACAAGGAAATGCCATTACTGGGCTTATGTATTGAAGAGAACTGATTGTAACTTTGGTAAATGAAATTGTTTTTGTTGCCTTTGTTTACGTCATACAACATTCTGAGTGAACTTGACACAGAAATCAATTTTAATGCGCTAAGTAAATTATTTCTGCTGTGTTCAATTTTTGGATAAGTTTTGTTATAGTGAATCTTCTATTCAGACACCAACTTTCAAGAATTAAACATCAAGAACCATTGTAGTGAAAAATCTGATTTAAAAATTGAGATGCTGAGGGGAGCCTCTACTTGAAAAAAGTTACATTGAGGAAATCAGTCATAAATGAAAATAATGGTATCATCACTCATGGCTGAAATGTTACCATGAAAAAAATGTTAATGAAACAACATAAATCAAGGGATTGGCGTACGTCCTAATAAAAATGCATCAACATTTTACTAAATTTGAAAAAACATGTCCTCTAATTCTAAATAATATTACAAAAAAGTCACCAACACTGCCAAATTTCTTATTAATAATTAAAATGTATCTATGTATCAGTCTATCTATCCATCTATCCGTCCATCCATCCATCTATCAATCTATCCATCAACTTATCTGGATGTCGGTCACGGGGGCAGAAGTCTAAGCGGAGATGCCTCTGACCTCCCTCTTTCTAGCACCTCCTCCAGTATCTCCATGGGCTCCTGCTGAATGTCCAAGCTCCTCACCCTACTTCTGAGGCTGATGCCTACCACCGTGGAAAGTAAGCTTGTTATGACTGCATCTGCTTGTATCCACAACCTCGTTCTTTCTGTCACTACCCAGAGCTTGCGAAAAAATTGATAGTTTCACCTTTAAGCTTTACTATTTTCACCATGACAATCCAGTACAATGTCCTGATGCTGCACTGATCCATCTGTCAGTCCTTAACTCCCATCTGTCTCCACTCTTGAAGTGGATCCCAAGATATTTAATCTCCCCTGTTTAAGGCAGCATCTCATTCTCAACCTGAAAAGAACAACCCACCCTTTCTTGGCTGTATAAATCACTTCCTGGCTATGTCTGTGCTAGTCACTTCACACTCAGCTACAAACCACCCCAAAGCATGTTGGAGGTCACCGCTCAATGAAGCCAATGAAACCACATTATCTGCAAAAAATAAAGATGCAATCCTGCGGTCACTAAACCAGACACCCTCCACCACTTGGCTGCACCTGGCAATTCTCTCCATGAAGATGCTGCACAGAATTTGTGACAAAGAGCACTGAAATAGTTCTGTAGTGCATTGAAATAGTCCTGTAGTGCACTGAAATGACACTTGATCTCTCCACTCTGTCACAACACACACTTTACCCACAAGAATATACTCTTCCAGCAAACCATAAAATTTTAAATTATTATTAAATATATATGTATGATTTTCTCTGCCTATTTAAACAGAGGCCAGCCCAAATACATACAATACTTAACTGCAGAATGATACAAGCTTTTTATTTACAACAACCAAAGAAACCAGTGTAAAAGAAGCCTAAAAATGGCTTACAAGTGCTACTTCACCAAGCAGATTGTGTGAATACCTGACGGTCTTAGGGCCTCTACCCAATCTACAACATGACCCTCCAGTTTAATCACATGCCACCAAGTCTACAAGACACCACTCAAGAGGTGTGAGGATCCGAATCTTTATTGGCAAACATGTTGAACACAATCAAATTATTACACAAAAGCCGTGGTTACACATTTCCAGCATCATCACTTACAATGAGAGACACTGTGAAAAAAATGGACCAGTCCACCTTTCACACAACACAATAAACATCTGGTTACAAAACGCTGAGGAGTTTTCTGCTGCTGACATGACTGGTCA
Source organism: Chitala chitala (assembly GCA_025773905.1). NCBI lineage: Eukaryota > Metazoa > Chordata > Actinopteri > Osteoglossiformes > Notopteridae > Chitala > Chitala chitala. Next base: position 12,061 of record JABJVR010001928.1, read on the forward strand.
CTTTAGCACATTAGTTACTGCACTAAGTATATTGATATACAGAAACAAAAAACGCCAACCCACCATGAATGAAGTTTAGAGTCAGTGTTATCAACACGTTTAAATGCACAACAGACAGACAATCTGTGTGAGAAGATCATATTTGTATTGATTGTGTTAAGATTGCTGTACACTCAAAGAGGCCTTATACAGAACACATAAAAGTTTGCTGTAATATCAGTAACATAATCTCCCATCTCTCAAAGTGCACAAGTTCTAGTAAAAGGGGGACGTTAATGACTCGCCCATCAGAGATATAAAGCTGGCATCCTCAAGAGAAATAAAAACAAACAAGAAACAATCCCAGACAGGAAATAAAACATTAAATGTTTTATGAACCCTTTTAAATGCAGACATTTAAATGTAGTTTTTCATCAGACATTTTCACCCAGCGGCTCCCTGTTCATGTTTGTAAAGTTGCCGTGCGCTAAAATGCTAATTCAAAGCAACCTTCAGCAGTTAGTAACATGCTATAAAGGCCAGCCTGCAGTTTATGAAATCAGTCTTTAACCATAAAAACAACAACAAAAACAACAACAACAACAACAATAATAATAATAATAAAACAAATTTATTTATATAGCATATTTCCTAAAGCCGAGGATGTTGCCCAAGAGACATGAGTCATACATACCAGTAGATACACAGAAATAAAATTTTAAAGACGTAAATTAGAATGCAGGCTTACAATGGACTTTCACTGAGATGGAGTGGAAAAGAAGTCTTTGAAGACTGAAGATGCATTACAAAGACACTGAAGGAAGCTAATCCAAAGTGTGGGGCCGTAACACTAAAAGTCCTTTAGCAGAGGAGAGTCTGGAGGTAGGGACGTTCAGCAATCCCAACTGATCGCATTAATTCTGCCCAGACTGCATGGAATTATGTAGGAGAAGAACTGAGACTTGCATTTATGGTGTCTAATGTCAAAGTAACATTCCTCCATCTTTCACCAGCTGTCTGTCAGTGATAAGTAGTGACAGTATGCAGGCTCTCACATACCTCTGTCATAAACTGCCATTTCTCTTCAAGCTGACTGATACTTGTCCAAGGTACACAGTGTAGGAAGAAAGAGATTAAGCAAGTGGATCAAAGAGAAAAAGACAAATAATTAGAGTAAGGCAGAAATCTAACAACTTTCTTTGAATAAAGCAAGTTATTAATAGCAAAGACAGCTGATAGCATATTTATCCTCTTCCTAAGAATTAGGTCTTGATGACAGTCTGCACAACATTCACTTCTCTTCATTGACCTACTTCAGTTATGATCTGCCTCCTGTTTGTGAGCACATGTGATATTACAGTTCCTACAATCTGTTTGAAGTAGCCCTTCCCTGATTGGTTAAACCTTCTCTGTTTGTGAATACCCCTGCCTATTTGACCATCCTGGTCCTTGCTGAGGACATCCTTTCCACATGTACATCATTTCTTCTGTCCCTTTCTTGTACATGGATTCCATGCATGTAGATCCTCTTGCCTCCCAGGATATCCACTTCCCTTTCTGCTTTGTGGATTCTATTCTTTCCACATTAATTCCTTTCCCTGCTTGTAGTGGTATGGCAGAGAACTGTACCAAGATGATTTAGTAAAACACATGACACTGTTCCTTAGTGGCCTTTCAGAACAAATTAGGTTCTAATGTCTGACATGTTACCCTTTTCAGTACTGTACAGGAAATAACACTGCACCAACTGGAAAAATATGTAAATTGACCCCCTTAAAAAGTACCAGATCCACAAAAGCAGATGGTAGAAAGAAGCATTATGGGACAAGGACACGCATGAAAAGAAAGACTGTCCTAGTGCTAGAGTTGAGCAGAGCTACTGGATCTCCAAGGAATGAGTAAGAGGCATCGTTCAACACCATCAGTGTTAGACTTCACAGTGTGGCAACTTATCTGAGCTCCCCCAGGGAAGTGTCACCTTGTCTGGTCTTAGATAACATCCCTTAAAGGCCATTAAAAAGCCATTCATCTCCATATTTTGGACAGACCTTCCTAAAGCTGACAACCTGCTAGGAAAAAACCTGCAATGCAGTCTGTAGTCATGGAGATCACCCCTCTTTAACACTCATTGTGGGAACCTATAAATTAGTCTGCAAAAACTCAAACCTAATTACAGCAATCAAAGCTGTAGCAATTGTTAAAAATTAAAAAAAGGCAACAGTGGTCTAGGACAAAAACATTTATATTTCATTGTAAACAAAGTTCAGAAAGAAAGACTTTGTTTTTGGAAAAAATTATGCAACAGTAAGAAGAGAATGGTGACATCTGGTCACATAATCCTTTAAAAATAATGAGACAAAGATGCTAGGCATGCAGCACAGATGGAAGACTAAAAAACACAGAAGACAACATCTGGATGGTCCTCCGTCTTCCTCACACCATTCCTTTGGCCATGCATTAAGTGGAGTCCTCCTCTGCCCCAATGCCAGAGTCTGCTTTATTACACACCTTACCAGATAATTTTCTATTTATTTAATGTCACCACCCTGTCATGGTTTGGTGCCCTGTCCACAGTGTCGCCTTCCTTGCACCTTTGGCTGTCTAGGATAGGCTCCAGACCACTCACAACCCTAAACAGGGTACATGGTTGGGTAATGGATGGACGGATAAATGGTTAGAAAAAAAAACCTTCTTAGACACTTCATTAATATTTTCATCAATCCTAAACACACACATATCATACAAATTACACCAGTTACATTCATTATCAATAGCACTGTGCAAGGACTAGGCTTTTGCTGGTGTTTAAAGAAACCATGAGATAGTGGCACCCCTACCTGATTGTTCAGTAAGTGGCAGATCAGGGAAGGGATTCTGTCTGTATATAAAGTCCACACAGTGAGAAGAAATAGAGAAAGAGACAAGCATGGCATGCTGGCAACGCCCCAGAAAGTAAAAAGCACAATGATGGTACACAGCGTCAGAGTGGGAAAGAGACTAACACCAAATCCTATTGGTGATGATTTACAGACCATTCATGGCGGTCAGAACCAGCCCTGACCAGTTTGGTTCCCTCAGTAAGATTTTAGCTGGTGCCCCTTATATTGCTACCAATTCCACCACCAATCACCAGTGTTCATACCAGTGGCGCCTCAATATGGCCTACATCCAGCTCTGATGGGAGTAACACTTGTTTTTGTGGCTTCTTCACGTGTCCATGTTGATTTAGGCCCACTGGAGCTTTTATTTCTAGCTCTGAGGCCTGAATCCCTGAATAATGTGGAGCCAAAAGGCAGACACTGATAAAAAAGGCTTGTATTACTCGTTTCATGTGAATAAGTGATACCTGGCACTGCTGGTTTATGTCAGAGGGAGTGGCAGTACTGCTCATTTCCTTAGCAGGGTCCTTCAGCTGTCATTCCTTCCTCATTATGTCTCTCACTCAACATCTTGGTACAGGACCTAGTCAGTGCGGGCTCCCACGGTGGAAAAGTGTGTGGGCTCTGAATGTGGCAAGAGACTTACTCACACTTACACAGAAGAAAAAACAAAAGGAGCGAACATGCACACACATGCACGCGCGCACACACATATTCACACACACCACACACACACGTACATACACACAAACACACACAACTTTAAATACAATACAGCTCTTTAAAGGACACAACACCATTGTCAAAGGCCAATCCACTGTGTGAGTGGGTTTAACAGACAGCCTGTTATACAGATAGACAACCATGACCCAAGCTGAGCTGTAATGCACGCTTTGTTTAAAGCAGGAGAAGCTGGGACGCCAGCCCCATAGCCCTGATTGCATCTATGTCAGTACGCAACAAGGATGAAGTCCCACCTCAACATACAGCAACATCAGTGCTTCTGTCATCTGAGATGGTGAATCCTGTAGGACAGACCTACCATAAGAACATATACAGTAGTTACAAGTACACTCTCATCACTGTGGAAAAACAAAACACACACTTGTACACAGGTAAGCACATTCATGCAGGTTTACACAAACTACTGCACACAGAGCCGGTGAGGGAAAGCTAATGTCACTGTGACTGTAAAACTAATACCACTGAAGGTTAATTAGTCAATTAGGAAACCAAATATATTATTTAATTAAAGTTGTGAGTATATTGCAGCCCTTTTTGTCATCTTAGGGCATAGTCTTTGGATCTCTCACATATCTGCAGATACTATGAGATGAACATCACTACAGGCTACAGGCAGCATACTGTAGCTGTTCAGTGCGGATGAACAGTCACCTCAGGTCAAAGCACTTTGGGACAATCAATATCCATTTCCTGTGGCCTCATATTGCACAATAATGCACATGTTCCTCATAGTGTGACCACAGCCCTTTATGAACCCCCTCCTTGTTCCACATTTAAGGAAAGGGAATACCGAGGAAGGTCAGCAGATTAACGATTTGCACTCTGCTATTGGTGCTGCTTATCTGTAGGTGAGAAGAGTACTATGGTGTACAAATGAATTAGGTACTAAAACATTTCACACAAACAAATGAATTCTTAATTATGTAATCCAATTTTTACCTAATTTGGAAGCAGGTTTTCTCAGCTCACACCAGTAGTAATGGTTAACTGGATTTCTTTTGCGGTAAGTCTGTAGAATCCATTTGGCCAATGGGAAAATAAGACTCCTTAAAATTAGAAATCAAGACAAGGCAATGAAATGGTACGTCAGCCAACATGCCACATTATTATTTTGATCTGAAGAAGCTAATATGAAGTAAGTATATTTGAATAATTTCTACAGGAAGTCCTACAGAAAGGTTTGATTTGGGGTTAATTATAATCACATCAGCAAGCATAGGCTGTGCCTTAAGATACCAGCTTGGATGTGGCTGAGTACACACTGAGTACAGTGTGTACTCAGTACACTGAGTACACACTGTACAAAGCCCCTATTATAAAAGGCTATACACAATGTTTTAAACAGGGTTGTGGGTTTTACAGTTTCACTTGTTTCTTCCATTACATTTATTTGGCTGCAAGGTTACACTAATGATGGGAAAAAATGTATTACCATATGGGATTTATCTCAACTTCTACCTTCCAAGATAAAAAAACACGTCAGTAAAGGTATATCAGCTTTACTGTGTATTAACTGAACACAGTGATCTTGACAGTAAAATGACTGTACGGTTACTTCATTGTAGGTTATTCAGTAGCAGATGTTCCACATATTCTTCCCACAAGTCGGTGAGTAAAATTTATTTCAAAGAAGATGCTTGAAGAACTCATGTAGAACTAAGGCTCTTATATAGACTGTTTTAGATTGATGGTGACTGGGACACCTTCCATCCCTACCAAGCTCATTCAGTTAGTTCTTTGGTTTCATTTCTAAAATTTCAGTTGAAAGGTGATGTAAGCAAAGCCACACTTTTGGTCTCTGGCCTTGGTCTAACTATATAACCTTGTGACTGTACACAGACGCTGCTCTTTGAAACACGGCATGATAACAGACGCCGTTTATGTACAAATGTTAGTTTGCAGAAATGTTCCCATTCCTATTTTTAATTGCTCTAACATAAATTTAATGATGGTGCAAATTTTTCAACTGGAATTCTACAGTTCTCACTGTTTGTAAAATAGCAAGGTAGATAGCAGAAAGTTGCAAAAAAAAAGGGTGGCAAAGTGAACACAATACACAAACATGGCGTCTGGAACAGCAGGTCATGTGACCAAAGGACAGGAACAGTTGCTATCACCTAAATTTAAAATTTCAGCTCCATACCATAAAAAATAATAACATGTAATTAATATGTACAAGTTTGTTACAAGTTGCTCAATGCAGTATCTGAGTTCTGATATGCAGTTTTACAATAAGATCATCAGGAGACCAAACAATCGAATGTGTGAATATGGTCTTAATATGGTGGAGGAAGACGTCTGTTTTGGCAATCAGTGCACTCCCACCACCCAGGGCCAACAAGGGTCTAATCTGCCTTTCCCCCTGTCAGCCCTCACACATACTGTTTATATACTGTCATCAATCTCCCCCCTCCCCATTACAGGCTGAAATTATCCTGTGATAATTCTATCAATAGCTCACCTTCACAGTTCCCTTTGACACAAGCCAGAAAATAAGAGGAATGTTTAGAATCTAAAAAATAGTAGAGGAAATACATGAATGGGGGGGGGGGGGGGGGGGGGGTTACAGGCGGGGGATTCAAAATAAAAACAGCGCCATATATTGGTACTGAAAAAATATTTAAAATTAATTT
>JABJVR010001929.1:0-18295 GCA_025773905.1 Chitala chitala
ACACACACACACACACACACACACACACACACACACACACATATATATATATATATATATATATATATATATATAGAATGTTAATGACTTCCAGAATTGACAAATACTCTATTGATGGCACTTGCCTCAAAACCCCAAAATAATAATAATAATAATAATAATAATAATAATAATAATTGAAGGACAAAATGTAAAAAGGCACTGTAATTGCTGTTTCCTCTCTGAGAAAATGAGTGAGCGCTGTGCCTCGAGGATGAAGCGATCCTGCACCCCACGCTCAGCTACAGCGCCACTTGTTGGCACAACAGTGAATTGTACCCACATTGAAGGACTACCTGATATCGGAGTATCAGTACTGTACTTTATTTATGATTATTATGTTGTGAATTAATTGTTAAATAGCATGAAACTGTTGAGCTATTTTCAACATTTGACAAGGAGTTTAAATATTCACATGTATTAACATATATTTTTTTATTATTATTTTATAGTACACCATTAATCCCAGGGAGAAATTACTTTTGGTTAATTACTTAATTACTCTATATTTAACCCATCCCCTAAAGGGAGCAATGGTCAGCCAGCCACACGCAGCACCCAGGGAGATAACATTTGAGTATCTTGCTCAAGGGCATACATGACTAGACTGGGATTTGAACGCCGTGCCTTTTAAATCCCACCCTGATTTTTACCCATTGAGTCACCAAGCTGATTTTTTTTTACTGCGACTGAATTAACGTGTACAAATGTCTTTGATTTTGCTCTTAGATTATCATCACATTACAAAGCCATCACTTTAAATAGATCCTAACTTACCTCAATAAAAGCTGTTTTTTAATCAGAACATTTTGTTAGCTGTGGACACAGTGAATGCATATGATAAATATTGTGAAAAATGTTTTCAGGCTGTGGGCAGGTCGCCAACTTTGTGTGAGTCAAACAGGGGACATTTGCACATACAACAGCAATGCTATTCTACAAACTTCTGTATTATTCCCAGAGGAACATCTGAAACATAAATTGTATTAATTGTATTCTATATTATCTGTATTTCCGTCATAACTACGAGAGAAAGCTCATTCCCTTGCGCAGCACAATGTAATAGCTGCTCGTAAGGTAGCTGAGAGAAAGTTTACGGAGAAAAACAGCAGCTAAATGTGACGATCGGTAAAAACTGGTTCTTCTTGCATTGTAAAAAAAAATAATAATAATAAATATTTTGCCTAGTGGTTTCCTGAATGTTTTTATAATGAGGTGTGTAGAAAGTGACCATCTGTCGAAGATCTAATGCACTCCTTCAGCAAGATACTAGCATTTAGTAGACCTCTGATTTTTAAATCACTTGAAATATCAATGCCGTAAATTGCATGTATGTATATGCTTCCCATGCAAACGTCCTCCCCTGCATGCATTTAATTAACAACTGCATGAATTACTCTGTAGGTCAAAATGGCATCTTGTGTTCTAAATAATGGAATGGCTGTCTTAAACGGGGCGCTCCTCCGTGCAACCAATCAGGCTGAAGTTCACCAAGCCGTAAAGATCCCTAGTCGTTCCCGAAATGCGCTCCTAGAAATATAAGCCTTTGGTTACTTGGGAACGGTGTTCAGTGGAGAAGAGAGACGTAACTTTATACAGTGGCATTTTAGAACCGTATCAATACAACACAAAGTATACCGGCAGTAGTATCATTATAACCCGCCCAAGATAGACTACAAAATATATAACTAAATATATATATATATATATATATATATATATATATACACAAAACTACTAGCTAAAGGGTTTTTCATAAAACAAACAAACAAAAAAAAAACATTCCAGCATTACAAAAACATAGGATTTGTGGAATATTAAGGGTACAGCATGCTGGCGTTTTATGTATTTCGTTAAGCGATTTTTCCCCCAGGCAGCTGAAAATCGACATGCCAAACCGACAGAAGAAAGTTTTATTTTGTGTCGGTGGAGTTTTGAGTTTTGCTTGCGTCTTAATGGTGGCGGTTGCGATGGGGACGCAGTTTTGGGTGAAGGGAACCATCCTGTGTAAAACCGGCGCACAGCTTGTTAATGCTTCGGGATCGGAACTGGAGAAATTTATCGGCCGAGTCAGCTACGGTCTGTTCCACGGGCAGAGGCTGAAGCAGTGTGGACTTGGAGGGAGACCCTTAAGGTTCTCGTGTAAGTAAGGCTTGTTCGTGACTGGCAACGGGATGGGAGATGTCATTCAAACTGGGCTCCTTTGCATTATTGTCCAACTGAGTTGTTTTTATTTTTCAAAGCTAAATACTGTGAACTTACTAAATCTGACACACACATAGCCTAGTGTTAATTACTGTTTCACAAATGACAGCGTGACCGAAACAGTTGCTGCATACTGTAAATTATGTAATGGACGTGTCTTTGAATTCACCACAATTAATAAATATTAGTAACTGTCTATGTACACCTCAGACATTGCACCAGGCTGATACAATACGATGGCTGAATGATTTCTCTAAATGCGGTTGTATCGGAGCAGATGTGACTACGCACGAACGGCCTCTGGGGGGTTTCAGAGAAAATTGAAGTCCACTTATAATGTCAAGATGAAATTTATCAGGTGGAACGCTTCAGTGTTTTCCACGCTTGGTTTATTACAGGGGTGCCCACACTTTAGCGGCTTGCGAGCATCTTTTAAAATGACAAAATGCTAAATATATTCATTTATATATGTACTGAGTATATTTCCGCGTATACTATACGCGATCTACCCACACAACATTTGCGATCTACCGGTCGATCCCAATCAACGTGTTGGTCACCCCTGGTTTATTATAACGTGCGTACCAGTGCCGTTATTGTCGACGTGTTTTGTGTCAGTAACATGACAGTGAGGGTGATTGTATTATAGTTACATAATAAACAGGAAAGACAACGAAATACTTTTTTTGTAATTAAGGGCTCGTTAAGGGTACACCATAACGCCACAGTCCATCGCGCTACAGGGGGACACAGTTAAGAAATTCTCTTTGCTCCGTTACTTATTGTCTCTGTGCACAAACAGAACGACTAAATGGGCGCATCTTTTGTAACGAGTTCTGGAAATGTTTCCCAGTACGATAATTCTTTCTGCTCGACTTGTGTTAAACAAGCAGAACAGACGTGGCTTTCATCGGTTCCCACAGTTATTCGACAGAAAAACCAACTGGAACAGTGTGAACGATAAATTTAACATAACGGAAAAATTTCGACAATTAAATAATGCGATATTAATGACGTTCATATATGAGGTTAGTAAAGGGATGTGATTATACATGGTTTATTTTCAATTAAGACGACAGGTGAACCAAAAAAGTTATCTGAACAGTATTATTTTTTGGCCATGACTTATTGTTCTTCTGACGTGTTTTTGCATTATCTTACTTTAAGTCATGATTTGATAGAACAATATATACAACCTAATTTTCCATTAAATTCTCGTAAATGTTGCAGTTCATTCTGGCAATTTAACACTTGCATGCGTGTTGTACAAAAAAAGCTGACAGTGATTAAAGGTTTTACTTTACTTTTCGGTGTGAATGTTTACTTAAAGTAATTGCTTGAACGCTCACCGTGACTAGCATTTCAAGTCAAGTGCTGATATACTCGTAACAATTTCAATAATTTACATGCCTTTGTCTCTGGCGTTGGGGGTTTCTTGTTTTAGGGTCATGGCATGTGTGGTTGTTGACGGGGGTTGGAGGAGACCAAGTACCCTTGTGACATCATGCTTGGCTGCTCTTGTGGTCCTCCTAAACTACAAAATATGTAATTGTGATTTATAAGCCATCACAAGATGGTAAAGTGAGCAGAAATAAAAAGCAAATTTAATTATAGGAGAAACTCTTAAGTTGTCTCACATCATTCATTTTAAATATAACCGAAAGAGACAGAAAATAAAAAATTATAATATTTAACAAAATAATAACAATTTTTGTCTTTTACCTCTTTATGCCTGCAAGGTAAGTAGAATGTTTTAATATTTGAAAAATAAGGGTTTAAGTAACCAACCCCAGCCTGGCCTCCCAGTCTAAAGCTGCCACTAGGCACTGGCTAAAAAAATAAACACATTGTGCCAACATTTGATATTAAAGGAGGGCACAAATTACCTAAAATGTGCTCACAGAAATGAGGGAATAAATAACAAAAAATGTGCACACAATATATTTCCCCCCCCTCTACCAATGGCTCCAGGGCTTCACACACTATAGAACCTCACAATCACGGCAAATGTTCATATTTTTATTAAATTTTTTCATTATTTTTGTTATGAAATGGGATGTTGCTGATTCCTGTATCACTTAATTCAAATGCACTTTTGTTCCATACTGATTCTCTTCTTTACTCTGTGTTGTTCGTCTCTTTGCTCTGTATTTACCACCATCCTTATTCCATTGCCTTGGTTTCATTGCAGTTTTTCCAGACCTGATGGGCTCCATCCCAGCTGGTCTTCACTGCAGTGTGCTGTTCTTCTGCGCTTTGCTCATAGTCTTCTCCTCCGTGGCCTCAGGCTTCTTCCTGTTTAACGCGTTCAGCAGCCCATATGAGACACTGCACGGGCCATTGGGGCTGTACCTATGGAACTTCATCTGCTGTAAGTATATCTACACACAGCAGTTCTGCTGTCACATCTCAAACACACACATGGCCATGTCAACGCCATTACCTAAATACAGCAACATTCAAGCAATTTATACATTTGCTGTTTTAATGCTTTATTTTGCCTGTTATGACATTTTCAAATAAATCTGTTTAAATACCTGTTTGAAACAAAGCTTACCCAGAATGCTGTGTGAACAGGTGTCTGTGGGAGTTTGGTGATGGTCCTGTTTGCCTCTGAGGTGAAGCTCCATCGTTTATCTGAGAAGATCGCCAACTACAATGAGAACAGCTTTGTCTACAAGACTTACAGCGAGCAATATGACCGCTCATTCTGGATCATCCTCTTCACTTTCCTCATGCACTTTTTCAACATCCTCCTCGTCCGTTTGGCTGGAATAGAGTTCCCCTTCCAGGAAGCAAAAGAGCCAGACGTGAGCACGGGAGCTTCAGATCTCATGTACTGAGGAAGCTGTAGTACGACTGCCCAGCGTTGAGCCATCCCATGACTTTCACTCTGATGTCACCTTCGTGGACCTTCTACACCACTCAGATGGCAAGGCAATTTAATGTCCTTTTTGGAGAAAGTTAATTACTTCATAGGGAAATCAAAGCAGTTTCCACACCATGCATAAAAAAGAACAACCATGCACAACTTTGGGTAGCCTTTCTCATATGAGATTGTTTTATTGCTGTACGGTGTCATTCCCAGAAGTATGACACATATCAAACACTACACGTACCACTCATTAACACAAACTGCAATCACTCATTCTGTCAAGCCTTTTGGAGTACAAAAAGCCTCCAGCAGCCATAGATCATTGTGAGACATTGCTCCACGTTATGGTCAACATGTGCTGCTAACCTGCAGTCTTGGCTTTCATTTCCTGCCCTGTCATGTACTCTCCTTATGTCATCTTTGTTCTGGACTGACTCTGCTGGTTTTCCAGATTCTGTACTTATTTGAAGACTCTGATGTCTGACTGTTTCAGACTGTCTTTATCAGCATTTATAAATGTTGTGTTCTGACACCGGATTCTTTCTCATATTCCTTCCAACTAGCGTTGCTTTAGTTGTCGCAAAAAGGTGTTAGAAAAACATTAGGTCTTTGTTATCAGTGGTTATACTATACGAACATCTAAGACTGATGAGTATGTTAGTGTCATGTTCTGAATCAGGCATTCCTAAGAGATTTAAACAATTTAAAGTGTCCCTTCCACAGAGCACCACCTGGAATACCTGGAAACAGAAAATTAAACAAATGGTTTTTATTTTAATTATGGGAACTGACTTTCACTGATGCAGTACTGCATGATTTCAGTTTTTGTTGTCACTATAGTGTAATATAGTGGCGTACAGTTTTGCTTGTATTATTTTAGTGGTATCTTACAACAAGAAGACTGGCTAACGAATTTGTTTTACAATTGCACTATACTGTGCCAACCTTAATTAGTTGTGTGCCCTGTTATACATTATAAATCTGATATAGTATAAATATGTGCTACTGTATTGTGTTCTGAATTGTATTGTCATGAGGATAAAGATATATTAAGATGTGTCCAAATTAATTTGGTGAATTTTCCTTTATACATTGAATAAATAACATTTCAAAAACGATGGTGTGTGAACCCTTTTTAATATAAGTCACGAGTCGAAGATATTTACAAAGTATTTATCTGCCTAACGGATACTATTGTGTAAATGCTGATTGAGTTATTTATGCTGCCTTTGAAAATATCATTCCAGCGATGTACCATTGTTTTCGGGAGACTGATGGTTCTATTAAGTGTTTTCATGTGTTAAGTGGTTCCTTTTTCATTTCGTTAATTAAGTCTAAGAACTTTTCCCAATAGCACGATTTGAGTTTATACAGTATACACTACCGCGGCGGCGGCAGAGGAAGGAATGATGTACCCCCAAAACTACCCCCAAGGATATCAGCTAGAAATTAATACACCTGAAGAAAATATCTGTATAAAATGTGTGATAATTTTGATAAAATATTAATACGGTTTTGTGTCAAAACATTAAATTATGACCTATGCACTCGTTTTCTTTGAATATTCCTCGGGTCATGTTCGAGGTTACAGCTGCTGCCGCCTTGCACTATGGTGTATTCAGGAACGGGCAGTGAGGGAGAATGGGGAATTAACTGAAGAAGAGAAAGAAGAATGTCACGGTTAAAAAAAAAAATTGGTGTAGACTTTGGTTGGTTTTGTATGTTTGCAGCAGTTTGCACACATAAAAGTGGTTACTTACGTTGTGTCAAGCCAATATCCTTTAAAAGAAAGATGATTTGATCATATGTTAAGCTGTCACACAAGTTGGTTTGTAATAGAAATAACGCAGGGTTGGTGACTTTGATTACGAAGTTCCCGTGCAGTGCTGGAGTGCACAATGGGACAGCATCGCGACCCCAAACCTATGTGCCTCTGCGGGCCGATCTCAATGACGCAACACGGTTGGGACTGTAAGTCTCACAAATGGAACACGACGCAGACACCCACTTCGTGCATGAAAGCACGGAGCTGGACGAAATCCTCAGCGAAGTATCTGATCTTGAGAAGTGGCGAGAAATTTTCAACGGCCGTGGGTAAGAAAATTCACGTTAAAATTAGGTAGTCCAAAACATGCTTCTGTGAGCCTCCAGGACTTTCAAAAGATGGTCGAGAATATTACATTTCAAAGTCATGTACGATCCGAAAAAATGTTCCTGTAAAATTAAGTTAGTAAATTGTTCACAAAATATTAATTCCTTGTCCTATAAACGCATCATTATATTATCTGAATTTTAAGGATATGATTCGAGGCAATAACTTGTTTTTATATTTCAGTTTGCAACTGCAAAACAATGTCTTAAAGGTAAGGCCTTCCTCTTAGTGTACATTTCTTAATTTTTAGATGCTCGTGGATAGAAAACAGATGTACATATGCTTCAATCATGGTATCTGTACATACGTACGTACTGTTACACAAAATATAAACCCCCATTTAAAATTTGACTAGGTTATGCATAAATACAGTGCTACTTATAAAAAAGTGTCCCACACTCAAAAGACTTTAACATGTTAGCATTAGTTATTATAACACTCACACCCTCACGTGTTAACGATTGTGAAATAAACGATTGATTTTGTTTTTTTTTTCTTTTCATATTTGATGTTAGTATGCCAAGTCTTAGCTGCTGATATAACGTTAATTGAGTTGTGCGTGTACGTGTGTGTGCGTGCGTGCCTATGTATGTGTGTGACTGCATGGTTATCATCTCACTCTTTAACCTGATCCATTTTAGACACAGGTATTCTGAACCGATCGGGTGTCTCTTTTCTCTCCTTGTGCTCGGAAGACAGTTCTTTCATTAGACAGACATAAGGCACACTGTGTAACAGGGTATTTACGTGCCAAGAAACTGCATGTGGCTGTAGCTGAAAGACAGCATCTAGCCCCAGCCATGACTAACTTTAAGGATTTTCAGAGGAGCACTGGACCTGATCTTCCCTCCAACTACATCCAGCTTTTACAGGAGGACATAGAGAGAAACCAGGGTGTAAGTTTGTGTGTGCTCAGCTTTTGGGTTTGGTCACACAGACCTTCTCCACCACACCATGGGGCTGATCTGAAGAGCAAAAACACCCTCCAGACAAACAGTCAGCCGCTTCACTCAGACTTCAGTTTTCAGTGATAGCTTTCACTGATTCACCAGTAGGATATAGTGACCATGCATGTGGGCTGCAGTATTGAGGGCTCATGATATTAGACAGAAATTCACTAAACCAAGGGGACAGCTGTTGGCTAAGGGACTGTGGAGTGTGTTGGCTTGAAATGTTTTCAGCACTGTTGACTTTTGCATTTCAGGGATAAAAATAACCCCCCCTGTGGGTGTGAATTGTTAATTTCAGGCCTTTTCATTGTCACCACGTGATATTTACTAGCAAGAAAACCTCGTGAAGTTAATGTAATTTCCTTCTCAGAAAATGAACTCAGTGCTGGCATGGTGCAGAAATCCACTGCGTCTGGGATGTGTTGGGTACAGCAGGCCACCTGGGCGATATGGACATAGGTGGTGCAGCTGTGTCCCGGAGCTCTGACTCTGCTCCCCCTCCCCAGAGGCCTCCAGAGAAGGCTGGGCTAGAGGAGACCCAAGAGGGCAATGCAGGGAAACCTGCAGCCTGCACATGCCCGGTCCTGCGCTCTCTGCCCTGCTCACTGCCGTCTTCAGTCCCTCAGACCCTGGTCACATCCCCGAGCTTGGGAGGCCTGCCTGTACAACCCGAGCAGGCAGTGGTGAGTATTAAACGCAACCAGTAATCTGACACCCGCTGGTCAAAGCTACAGCTGGCCATGCCCACATCCATCTGTACACAATGACTATCAACAGGTGTCATTATTTATTTACGAGCCACTTAGATGGAATGACTCATTTTATTTGAAGGGAAACAGATGTGGCAGTACTGACAATACTTTGTACATAACATATGTTTATAGTGTTTGAGTGTGTGTGTGTGTGTGTGTGTGTGTGTGTGTGTATGTGTGTGTGTTTACTCATGCATGACTTCACAGAACTATGAAGAGCTTGAAGTGTTTTAAATGGGCATTAATTTACACATCCAAATCTGGCTGCTGAAAACAACAGTATGTCAATAATTTATACTCACATTCAAACCACTTATCCCAGTCAGTAGGGAGCATATGTCCTTGTGTGTAACACAGGGCACAAGATAAGATACATCCCAAATGGGGCACTGCCTCAACTCAGGGGACTCACACAAAAACTATGGGCAATTCAGACTCAACAGTTATTTTAACTGTAGCATTATGGCCTCATACCATAGTGTGGGTTTAAATTTTGCAGTCAGCACTATTGTAAGGTTTAATTTCCCTACTATTAAATATACAACTTGTGTGTATGCATATGATTTTATTTGAAGAACAGTGAATGTATTAAAATTATAATTCACCTGCATTGAATTTTGAAAGTTTTCATCATGGAAAATATTCATTTTCTTACTACTGGTAATTGGTGAATGTATTCTTCCACACTGCAGAATCTTAGGAAAATTCTGTTTGGGAACACGGTACACATCTTTAGCTACGAATGGAAGAAATCTATTTTCAGGTTTCGAGAGGCACACTCAGAGCTGTCATATGCTCTGGAAGCAGAAAAAGTGAGTATCCTGGGATCAGTATTAGGCAGAAGTGATACAACAAAATGCAACATTTTGCTGTTAAGGAGAAGTGATCTGCATGGAGCAGTCTGCTTTTAGTGACAAGTGATCAGCGTGGAGCAGTCTGCTATTAGTGACAAGTGATCAGTGTGGAGCAGTCTGCTATTAGTGAAAATTGATCAGCATGAAGCAGTTTTCTGTCAGGAAGAAATTATCAGGAGGGAGCAGTCTGCAGTTAGAAAACGGTGATCAGTTGTGTGCGCTGTGATTGATGTGTACAAGTGCAAATTGTGTGTTCACATGTTCACATAGAGCAATAATGGAATTAGGGATACACAAAAGTATAATTTTTATTACTGTAGTCCAGACCCTGAGGTACTTTGATAAATGCTCTTAAAGGAGAAATTAATTCCAGAGAGCAGCAGTTATAGTCATGATGGGTGTGTTGTTTCACTACCCATAGATACAGTTCTGCACACGTACCGTTAACACTCACCCCATGCTTGTACTAACATCTTTAGGGCGCTTCCCGTGCCATTCAGATGGCAGTCCAGGCTAACATCATCAAATACCTACTCTTCAGTTGCCACAGCAACACTGACAGCAACTACCTGCACAGGTGATAGATGAACCAGGTGTGCTTATTGCGACAGCTTCATGTGAAATGCACCAGTCCATGTGTATGTAAGAGTGTGTGTGTGTTTGTGCAGCCTAGGGGAAAAGGAGCAACAGAAGGCCCTAGCGGCTGCTCTGTCTAACATGTTATGGACAGCAGGAGAGGAGCAGTCTGCCACAGTTACACTTGTCACCTCCATGCCCAGCTTCATTGCCCAGCCAGGGTACCAGCTAGACAGCATCACTGAGAGGGTAAGTATGTTTTGCTCCAGTGTGACCTGCAGGACAGGTACCATGCAGACCTCCTCAGGTCTACATTGTATACCTGTTAGTAATTTTATATCATGTCATGATGTTAATGATTCATTTTTGAGGACCCTTGCCAGTCAAAGGCCCCTGGAATTGTCTTGATATAGGTTTCCACCCATCTACGTCCAGAGTGTACTATGCTCCTGATCCCCTTGCAGCTGTGAACCAGATAATCAGAAAAATCTGTGTATGAATAAATTTGTTATGGTTTGATGTTTTATTGGTGTTTCCAATGTCACACACACGTCTTTAAACTTGAATTTTCAGCTACAGCTTTTTACCTTCAGCACACCGGAGGATGTCTGCAGGTTCATCTACGAGCACATCCAGTGTGTAAGTGAACAGTAAAGACAGGAAAACAGACCATTATAACACACCACATTCATCGATACGATAGAGCTATTTTAGCAAAAATGGGGGTGGGTATCGTTTTATTACACTTTACATGGATGATTTCATTATTTTGCATATTTTTGGTTGGCGTTCTGTTTCCCCAGGGACACGGGTAACCGCAGGGTTGATGACTGTGGTTTTGTTTCTGACACCTCCCCTGTGTGCAGTTTCAGGATGAGGGCAGCCATGGCATCATTCTGTTTCTGTATAGCCTCATCTTCTCCAGGACCTTCAACAGGTGAGTATGCTCCACACTCCAGGTGTGACCACCATGCAACAAGCCTATCTACCCCCCAACCACAAAAATCAACCAGCAGAATCCAGTGCCGGTGACAATGACGAAAGATGTATCTATGCCACCGAGTTGTGAATTTTGAATATGTGGAGCACTGGAGTCTGTGAAACCCCTTAAAGCACGTGAACCCACTTTTTTATTTCCTAAAAGGCTAAGTGAAGACCTTGATCCCACCACCTCACACCTCTTACATCTGAGCCGGGGAAACTTTGTTTGTAGTCAGGTACGTTGGCTGCATGTGCAGCTCTGTGACCAAGTTAGTTGCCATAGTAGCTGCAGTCTGTCTGTGGTATGTTGCAGCACAACAGCAAGTATTCCACACGATGAATCTGTTGGTCCTGTGAGAAAAGATACTTATCCTTACTATTGGAGTAAACTTAACTGTCTTAATAGGACAATGAGGACAGTGAAAGAATACTTGATGTATGCCTAGAGTTCAAAACTCAAAATCACCATGGTAACCGAAAGCATACAACCCAGGACTTGTCCTGTTGAGAACCTTTAAGTGTCAGCATCAACAAATCTGTGAAATAACCAAAACAAATTAGTGCCATCCTTCATTGCATGTAATGCCAATAAACATATTGGTAAGACAAACACACTTTAATAACCGGAATAATCCTGGTTTGCCAATATATATATCAAAGACCAAATTTGTGCCTGACTGCTAGCTGTTTCAGTGTGTAATGCTGGGCATTTTTCTTTTTGTTTGTCCTTCTTTGCCTTCTGCCATTTCACGTTACTCTCTCTCCATCCATATCATGTTTTAGGCACTGCTGAACCTACTGCTCACAGGTCGGGCGAGTCCCAATGTTTTTAACGGCTTCGTGCAGTCTGACGATGCAGGGGCACCCCTGGAGCGACCTCTGCGTGGCGTCCTTGCCCGCAGTGACGTGGGGTACCTGTACTGGAGCCGGGAGCACAAGGAGAACAACCCCCCGCCTCAGGTACTGCAACCGCCGCTTGGACCCCCGGGGGCGAATCAGGCTAAGCTAATGTTTTAATCACGGCTACATCTGAAGTTCCTTTACTGTTAATCTAAAAAGAAAGGGATGAAAGCAGTGTCCACTGTCACTGTCCTCTCCCTCGTCACGGCTGCATCTGGCGCTCTCCAGGTAGGCAGCATGCTGAAGACACCCAAGTTACCTGTCTGGGTGTGCAACATCAACAGCACCTACAGCATTCTCTTCAGCCCCAATCGCCTCCTTCTGTCTGATTGGAGGACGGAGCACTTGTTTGACCTGTACTTTTACAATGGACAGCCATCCCAGACCAGAACAGCACAGCTGACCATAGGTATTCTTACCTGCTCTCCTGTACCTGATGTTGCTTATGAAACTTTCATGCACTGTCTGTTTTATCCATGTTGTTTTGTGTACAGTATATTCTCCTAACTCACATTCTCCTGGTAGTGAACTATTCTTTCAATACTTTGAGTTGCTCTGATCTCAAGCATGGATAAGACAATGGCAGCCACAATTATGTGGCAACATTCCTCAGTGTAAAAATGACATACAACCCACAAGGCACATTAATCACGTTTGAGACCTCACTGATGTGTAACCCTTGATTATCTCATGATCTCAGACACGCAGTCTCATCACTGGGAAGCTGAGACGATCGACAACCATGGTGACCTCGAAAAGAGGTTCCCCTCTGTGGATATGACCATCCGAACCAAATGGGAAGGAGCAATTATTGACTGGAATGGAACTCCTCCTTTTTTTTGAACTATATTCTGCACTTGCACATTGCAATGCGTTTACTTTCTGTTGACTCATTGCAGTGGCTACCAGTAACAAGCACAAAGGTTTTGTTACTTTCAGATCAAGTTTCTTAAAAACCCATTTGTCTTTGTAGAAACCACTGCATACCCATTATAAACAGACCTGGATTTTTCTGGTTATGAGAAAGCACCAGTATGTGTGTAATGCACTTCCCTTTGCAAGTGTTGGTTGTCATTTAGTTACTGATTAAAAACTTGATTTCATAAAATTCACAATGTGTACAGAGAGCATTGGTTGACAGTTTGCTGTTTCGCATAGGTTTAAATCAAATTTGCGTTGAGATGGAGTATGACTATAAAATGTGTCTTCATGATTATTTGACAATGTTATGCTCAGGTTACCACTGGCAGCAAAAAAGCTGGGCAATCAACATCACTCTCTCTACATGTTGCCCTTGAGAAGATGAATCCATGGCAGTGTGGGTACAACACACAACTCCACAAAGCAGTGTTTAGTGCAATATTTATTTAACTATTCTTGTTCATACAGCCATGTTTTGTACTGTGAAAATAAATACATCAGCCCAGTTTGATTTTATTTACAGTAAAAAAAAAAAAAGCTGGCCAATAACCTACAGTCTAGAAGCATCTGCAACTGAAAACTGCACGAACGCTACACCATCCCACTCCACTGCAGTGAGGTGTACACCACCTCATCCTCAGCACCTGGAGAACACAGCAGGACGGTCTTCTTCACGTTGGCACCCAGGCGGGACAGGGCCAAGAGGTCACAGAGCGGCATCTGGGTGTCCATGGGGAGACACAGAGCTATGAAGTGGGCGTGGAAGCGCAGAGGATCACCTGTGGGAACAGGTGGTGAGAAGGCGGAGGGGCTGCAGTCCACATTCCAACATTCTGTGCGATCAGCTTCTCTGTACTTTTTACAAACCCACCTGGGTACACCAGGTAATCCCCACCGAATTTGCCAGCAGAGGTGAGGTAGAACCCTTGCCGTCTCAGATCTCTGAAAACGCGGAACCTGGCCTCGTGCGTTTCATCGCGCGGCTTCAGCAAGTTGGCCGCCAGGAAGCTGTGTTCCTCTGGGTCGTAGGCTAAACGGGCCCGGGCAGTGCTCAGCTGGACGGCCATAGCGGCGTGGGGGAACTTGAAGTTGTTCTCCAGTGACATCAGCCTGTCTTGCACTGCCTGATCACTCTGACCTACAAGAGCACCACACAGAGTCAACTGGTACTCGTTTCAGCTACATCACTGCCAAGTGTACACACCCACTATAATGAAGACTGAAAACACCTACCAGAAAAAACCTAGCAGGCTCCTAACACTTTCATTAGATTTGCTGTAAGTAAATGGAGGTAGGCATGGACACTGTATTATGACGTAACACTTGGTCTGGACTCCCTCAACACTATCCCTCCCATCCTTACTGTCTACCTCAGTGCTTTTCTGTGGTGTCAAAAAGGCAACTGGCCTTCAAATGATTTCTTCTCTGGCAAAGATGTCATTTTTCCTTAGGACCACCCTTCTGCATGAAGCGGTACATTCAGTGCACAGATTTTACCTAAATTAATTTTTTTCCAGAGGCTGGAAAGTGCACTGCTATGGATAAGGAGATCATGCATGTTCAGACTTCTCCAAAAAAACTTGCCATCACATTGCAGCTTCAAAATGCCTGGAAAATATCTGTCAGCCACCTCCTGCAACACCAGAATGCTAAAGGAGTCTGCTAGTTCATGAGATTGGTGTCAGGTTAAGCAAGGGCATGGGAACTGATGAAGAGGCAGTTTATCATTGCTGGGGTCCAACCTTGGTTTCACCTTTCACAGGCTTTTCTGTGGTTAGACAGACAGGGGTGATGACAAAATGACAACAGAAAACAAGCCAATGACGCCATGCCGGTCGACTTCCTCACCCGCTTGCTTTTCTACCATGATCCTCTGCAGCACGGCCTTCCTGTCCTCCAGGGCCAGCTGGCTCTGCTCCGTGTAGCTCTGCTCCATCTGCGCCCGGTGCTGCTGCACACGCTCAGGGTCGACAGTGCCCGTGCTCTGAACACATCATCGACAGAACTAGCTAAGCATCCCATGTGCAGCAGCGCAGTGCCAAAGTTGGGAAAATCCCGATAAAACAACACCCTGCCTTACATAACTGAGCACGTCTTGTAAGCCAGTGTGTTAACTTATAATGTTTTAATCACCTAAATCCATACAGGCACATCAGCTGTCACTCAAACTTCTCACAAGTGGATGGCTTTTTTTGTTACCTGCTTGCCTTATACTGCACAGATTAGTCCTGCCCACTTACAGGGAAGTGGGCAGGACTGAAACAAATAAGGAACCCCACCTACTTGTTTGAACGTTGACAATGATTTAAAACTTTTTGCCTGTTAATACTAAAAATGAATTTTCCCCACCTATATTCATGCACCTTTAAGTCTGGTGATGGCAGAACCACTGTCCGCCCCATCTCCCCGAGAAGCCGCACTTCTTCTCGCATAAGTTGCAGGGGCCTGCCTAGACGGCTGTTCTGTCGTGGCTGACGGGCGAGGGACCCCACCAAGGATCCCACCACCCCGGCTTCCCTTGCTGCCACCACCTCCGCCACCCGCCACACCAACGGAGCGGAGCCGCAGAGACTGACGGCTATCGGCTGCCCTCTAGTGTTGGACTCAGGAA
This sequence comes from Chitala chitala, assembly GCA_025773905.1. Lineage (NCBI taxonomy): Eukaryota > Metazoa > Chordata > Actinopteri > Osteoglossiformes > Notopteridae > Chitala > Chitala chitala. The sequence continues at coordinate 15,817 of JABJVR010001929.1, forward strand.
CGGCACCTGAGTCGCTGTGACGGTCCCCGTCGTTTGTCCCTGTTGTTCCTCCGACTCCACGGAACACACACACGTGCTCCTGCGTGTCTTCCACAGTGGGCTCCTTACACAAATCCATTATCGCTCAACTCGAGAGCGGTTATTACTTACAAATACCTAAATGACAAAGGCAATCATAAACGGTTTGGAAAACCCACGTTTCTTAATATGTACATAAGATTAATTTTTTTTAAGTAAATTAAAGTTTCAATATACATCTACTGAGCTGTTTTATCGTAACGTAAAGCAAACGTATTTTCTGACTGCTTAATTCCAACGTTTTGCGGCAATATTTCGTAATATTTTGCAAAACCCCGCTAGAAAACGCTTCTTACGCCGTTGGTCATAAACATTACAACACCACATGGCAGCAGTTAAAGGTTATACATCATATATCCACGCATTTACTCCTGCTTGGCGTCTAACGTATTCACTACGCGAAAAACGAAATTGCAGCTTTAGTCTTTTCACGCCTGCACACTCGATGTAGACGGAGGGACTCCATTGTGCGGTGAGGGGGTAGGACTTCCCCCCCAACGCCGGAAATGCTCCGCAGTATTTAAATTTGGAAAGTTTTAGGTACCCACGTGCAGTATAAAGCGAAGAAAAAAAAAAAACTCAAAATCGGTTATTATTAGTGACGCACTTCAAGTTCCATTTTAGGAACATTTTGACGAATACAAACCAAAAACACTCAACCCCGCATATTTGATTTATTGTTTTCGGACACCACGCTGACTTCCTCCTATTCGAGGCCTGTCATTAGAGCCAGCCTTGACACAAGTGTTTCAATGCAGTCACGAGAGTATATGGACTGCTGTATGCTAGCTCCTGTAAGCCTTTATTTAAGCAACAGCACAAGTTACTTGTTGAAAAGTGATTCAAAACACTGCCCTGGATTAATCATTTACCTCTCCCTTGCAATCCTTACCTTGAAGATGCCAGTCTTTTCTCATTGTGGACTTGGACACTGGGCTTCACTTTGTTTCTTTTATTCAAATTAGATTTATACTAACCGGGATAAGTACACACTTGTTACATTTGTTCTTTTTGCAGACGCTTTTATCCAAAGGAACTTGTAAACTTTTACATCCAATATTGCTGCAACATTGTTTCTTTGTATTTAACCCACTCCCCTGTTGGTGCAGTAGGCAGACACAGGCAGCACCCAGGGAGCTAGAGTTTGAATGTCTTGCTCAAGGAGACACCAGGTGGCTAGAATTCTAACCAGGAGACTTCTGCATCCCAGCCTGATGTTCTACCCATTGAGCTACTAGGCCTGTTATTTTATTTTGTACACGTGAAGTGAATTAAAAATAAAAGTAAAATGAATCACACAAAACTAGCTTGATGTTATACATAATCCACTTTAATTTCATTTAAGGTCCACTCCTTTGCTATAAAAAGAAATATAAAATTACAGTAGCTCAGAATTAAATTAAAAATGTTAAACGCTCATCACGTGATTTGACTGTTCCTCTTGCTGAATCAAATATAAAATACTAGTCCACTGACCTTAAGATATATATATATAGGCTCAAACCATAAAATGTATAGACATTGTATTTAAACTGCACAAGAACAAAAAGAACTACAGTTAGGATAACATCTGTTTGCCACAGATCCCAGACTGCTACAGGGGTGCATCTCTGAAGTCTTAAAGGAACAATCAAAGCTTCCAGCCTGTACTTGCAGTGGTTCTGCCTTCAGCACAGACCTTCATAGGTGATGTTCCTTAGCCTAGAGACATGCTCACCTAAAACCTAAAACAAACACAGAAAACTGGGATCAGGACAACAGCACACTGAGTATCGTGACAGAAAAGAAAGTTAAAAGATGTTTAAACCCAGGTATTTTATTTAAGACATGACATTAAAATACCCTATGACTGAACTGCATATTAAGACCATGTGTAGAGGGTGTCAACAACGTCACTAGGTGTGTGAAATCTGTTTTAATGATGACAGATATTACAGTATATCATGTCTTGCAATTAAACATTTTAACCAGCAACATAAACTACTAGTACTGAACACCAGTGCACTAAAGGGAACGTAAACACGTCATGTGGTCATACAGGGGGCTCTTAGACGCTGCAGACAAGGGCAGGGGTGGGTTAGGAGCGCTGGTGCGGGAGGGAATCCATGTGCACGTTCATCTTCATCTCGTTGTCCAGAATCTGGACCAACTGCTGCATGGATGGAAGGTGACCTGACTGCAGTTTGGACCACACTGGCACATCTGTGCAAAAAGAGCATTATCAGTTTCGGACAACATCACCGCCACAATTTCGCACTTGCAGCATAAATGCCTAAAGATCGCATCTTCACTTTGGGGATTGTATGGATAATGGCTGGCCATCTCTCGGGGGGGGGGGGGGGGGTAACAAAAAGTTCAATAAAACAACAAAAAAATTAATACCAAAATTTGAGGGAGTTAA
>JABJVR010001930.1:7277-18294 GCA_025773905.1 Chitala chitala
TGCTTAACCTTGATCCATAATTGGGCTCTGCAGCGTGTCGCTAATATTTACTTAATTAAAATTAATCGACTCAAAAAAAAAAAAAAAAAAAAAAGCAAAACCCTAAAGCACTCCTTGCTGTTTTCTTACCCACAGATCTCCTACCATGGCTGGGGGGCTGTTTGCCGTCAGTAAGAACTATTTCCATTACCTGGGCACCTACGACACAGGGATGGAGGTGTGGGGCGGGGAGAATTTGGAGTTCTCCTTCAGGGTGAGCATCTTTCCAGCAGCTACTCCTGCAACATCCCCCCGAAACGAGCTTTTCCTCAAGGTTGTATGGGTGGGGCCAGCTGACATCCTTGCTCAGCGGTTGCCGTCTCAGAGTGAAATTTCTGCTGGTTTTCACACTGGGATGTAACTCTGTGATGATGGTGGAAGAACGCAAGGTGCAATATTGGAGCTTTTTTTCCTGCTGAAGAAAATGATTCCGTATTACTGCAGGTTTTTTTTTTTTATTTTGGAGGAGGGGGCTTATTTTGTCTCCCTTATTTAATATGTTTTGTTGTTAATGTTAGGCCTTGTTCAGAATAAGGATTCAGTGACTAATAAGGAATTTTAGAAATAATTCCTGGCCTCAGGGTTACTGTGTGCTGCCAGTTACCCTGAGCTTGTTCTGCTGAAGACCAGTACAAATTGGGTTTAACCATCAGCATCTCAGTACTGCTACATCTCAGTACCCACATTCATTACTTTTTGTTGTAACGTTTCAGGAAATGGAAGCAAGGGTTGAGACTAATGGGAGAAGGGGTTTAATCCAAAAAAAACAGGATACAGGAACGTAAACTATAGGAACGATGATAAATCCACACACTAACAATATACAGGGCCAAGGAACTAAAGAGAACGTAACAACTCTCAGCAACTGGAGCTGGACTAAACACAGAAAAGGGTTTAAATAGGAGAGGAGTGGGTGATGGGACACAGGTGATCATGATAATGGAATTAGTCAAGAAAGCTCAAGTGGGGAAAAAAAATGTCAACGTGGGGGAGAAAAAGAAATAGCAGCACTTAGTGGTCAAGGTGGACCACTTCAGGTGCTGGGTGTGACATTAACTTAAACCTGCTCGTTACACAGTGCGTTGTCCTTGTCCCCTAAAGTAGATTCTTCTTGGAGTGCTACATCACTCCAGGCCAGTTCAGCTTGTGGTTTGGTATACAGTCCCATATTGTGGGAGAGCAAGTGAAGAGGGTGGGTAAAATTGTCGAGCCCTTTTTGATACAGTACTTTACCTGACATCCCCAAAATATGTGACAATATGTCAGTGAAGATTCTCAGGCATCCAGGTGGAGAAGTCTGGAAGTTGAATTACGTCAACTAGATTTCTTCTTGATGGGAAAGTTTCACACTACTCATCCAAGTAACTTCTTCAATTCAGGGTGATTTCAGTACTCAGCTCACTTGGGTAGTCTCATTAACTGAACAAAGGCAGAGAGTCGTATGGGATGTAGATGTCCTGACTCCTGCTCCCTTTGTCAAGAGAGTCGTTAAGAGTGGCTGACCTGGTGGATGAGTGAAGTGGTCTTAATCTTCCTGGGAACTGATGCACGAGCAGCATGAAAAATAGGGGACAGGTTGTGTCTGAGGCCCCTGCCTCTATTGAGGGCAGGATTTTCAATTTTCGTATAAATTTAACTCCTTTGCCCCTCTCTATTTTAGTTCCTCTTTACTGTACAGTTCAGGGCTTTATTTAGGATTCCTGATTTTTAAGTGGGAATGTGACTGACTCCCAGCAGCGCATGTGTGTAAATGCTGTTCAGGCTCATTATACTGTAACGGGAGGGGTGTTTCCTGTGGGCTGTGTAGATCTGGCAGTGTGGGGGCAGCCTGGAGATCCACCCCTGCTCCCACGTGGGCCACGTCTTCCCCAAGAAGGCGCCGTACTCCCGCAGCAAGGCCCTGGCCAACAGCGTGCGCGCCGCCGAAGTCTGGATGGACGACTACAAAGAGCTATACTACCATCGCAACCCCCATGCCCGCCTGGTAGGCTCCGCCCTCCTGCAACGCTGTGTTGCTGAGCGAAAGCTTAATTCGTTCCTTCTCGCATGACTTTAAGACTGCAGGTTTGAACATCGTGTTAGGTTTTTTTTTTTTTTTTTTTTTTTTAATACCCTGAGGGATTTATTTTTAAAATGTCCCTGCTTTATGCATTCTTCATGTTGGTCTTTCAGTGCCACTCCCCCACCCACTACCACCACCGCCACCACACCAGCAGCTTTTCTTATGCTGATGCTGGCTTCTTTAAGAGCAACAGGAGACTGTCAGGGTGCTGTCACTGAGGGGCAGCTCAGCTTTTCCAGCCCTGTGTTTCTTCTAGGCTGTGACAGGGAGGAGTCAGGTGTTGACGTATAGGATACAGTCATGCACAAGCAGAGAGATCAGTGAAGCTGCTTGAATCCACCCTAGAACTTCTGTAGGGAGCGGACTGGCAGGTCTGCTCTTTCGAAGTCCTCACCCCAGTCTAGCCCACATAGGAAGCCTTTATCTTCCTCGCCAGCCCTTGATAATGGGACATGGTGCAAAGCTGATTGACGCCTGCCTGCCATGTGGCTGCAACATGAGAACCATGCTGGACCTCGATCAGGTGACACTTATGAGGCAGAGGGAGACCCTGAGGTGACACCGTGTGGGTAAAGTTACACAGCGGCAGTGTTTGAGTGTCACGTCGGCGTGGTGACGCCTTGTCCTTGAGCCTGGATGCCTGGCTGGGTGCTTGTAATTAAAGGCTGACACGGCGATCGGGTGGCACTGTTGCCTGTCAGAAGGCCGCTGCGGCTTGCCAGTTACGCCAATCAAAACCGAGCCCCGTGTGTCCACGTGGGTGACGTTGCAGACAGACAAGAAGGTTAGGGATGAATGAAACATGTACTTTGTAAGTGGATCATCGTCCCCCAGGAGCGCTGGCCGTCGTACGCTCGTTGTAAATGAAGAACCGCGTGATTGGAGTGACGGCGTGAAGATCAGGTTTAGGTAAGGATGTGTGTGGCGGTTGTGTTAAACAGCTTTGGACGTAAGCAGCAGCGCCACAGCAGTGCTGGTCAAACGCATGAGTAACTCGGTGGTGAGTGCTGGACTAAGATAATGCGGAGTTCAGTTTGCGTGCCTACACCACAGTCAAACCCTGCAAAGATACGCCTCTTTGGTGCCGGCGCTGCTGCAGTTAAAACATTCTGTGTACCCTAATTTTGTATCTGCTGGGCTTTGCACAGGACAGACAGGGGAGCAATCGCCATAGCAAGGCTGTGCAGCCGATTACCGAGCCAAAGTCGGGCCGGAACGGATCACTTCCTCCTGCTGGGATTTTCCTGGCTGTAATGTTCGGAGGAGCGACCGATTAAAGGAGAGTAGCATGGAGGCTCAGCAAGCATGCCAACTGCCTTTCGCAGATGTTCTGAGAGAGAGCCGTCCTAGCACACCTTAGCATGGCATAATTCGCAAGAAGCACGGTTCGAAGTCAGCATGGGACCCGCACACACACGCAGTTGGATACGGGAGCTCTGGCTGAGCAGGCTGTTGTGTTGTAACAAGCTGAGGCACAAAGGTGTTCAGTACATCTGCAAATTGACTTGTATTTGAGATGCAGCCTGTCATAATTGCACAGTAATTACTCTACATGGAACCTGTGCAGTTCACTGTTTGGATAGACAAGTGTTACCATGGCAGCAGTACCCTTTGTTTAGTGATAAAAAAAAAAAAAAATCTTGAATGTTAAAAGATGATGTGGAGTATTGAAATAATACTCAGCAAGTGGTCATAGTGTATTAGTGTTTGAAAGCAAAATACAAATGTTCGAAGATGTCAGCCTGGTATGATACAAATGAGAATATGCGTAAAGCCCACACTGTGAGTCATTTTCTTCTATAAAAAGGAAATGATCCGCCGCAAATTGATATTGTGGCATTATGTCCTGAATACAAGGGAAAATGCGATTGAACAATGTATGATTTGCAAATAAGTTAACCCGACGGTCTTTACACTTTATTGGCAGTGTAATGATTCATTATACTATAGTTAAGTTTTTAAATGGGTTTAATTTACCTAAATGTCACTGCCTACGATTAAACATTGGCTAAACAAATAATGGACGACAAATACAATTGAGAATACAATAAAGAATAAACGGAATACTTTGATTCATTGTTTGGTGTCTCACTGTTCCTCTTGCCGAATTAATGCCAGAATTAAATGGGTAGGGTCGGAAGATGAGTCAGTACGTACAGCTACTCTGGATGCGTCAAACTGATTTTTAAGAAGTGTAAGGCACATAGGCACGTCCTTGTGCTGTGCCTGCAAGGTTCAGTATTGAGAAGGTTCAAGTTTCACTATGGTATTGTTGTAATGCCAGTGCTTCTATCCCATAGCACTGCCTTCTGACAGTTGAACAGACATAAAACTGCCATAGAAAGTTCTGGGCCTGAGCCGGCCGCCTGGCGCTGTCTTGTTCCAGGAGGCGTTCGGAGACGTCACTCAGAGAAGGGAGCTCAGGCGGAAGCTGGGCTGCAAGAACTTCAAGTGGTATCTGGAGAACGTGTATCCCGACCTAAGTGTCCCAGAGGACCGTCCGGGCATGTTCGGCATGGTGAGTGAGCGTGAGGCGGGGTTGGGGTAGCTCTTTTGGAGCACTCCTGACTTTGCCTCCTCTCTGATGTTCCCCGCTCCAGCTCAGGAATAAGGGAATGGCCAGCTACTGCTTCGACTACAACCCGACAGATGAGAACAACCCAGTGGGCCAGCGGGTAATTCTTTACCCCTGCCATGGCATGGGCCAGAACCAGGTGGGTGAGAGGAGCTCTGCTTGCGCCCGTTTCCACAGGGACGTTGAGTGGAGCTGCCTGCTCGTAGGAGTGACAGTGTAGTAATGAGAGCTATTATAACACAGTGTAATACATAGACGCAGTCCCTGTGGTGAAACCTAATAAGTCGCACTCCAGCAGGTTCTTGACGCCTAACTAGGCCCGCGTTTCAAGATGTGCTTTTGCACAGAGAGTGGCCGCATTTAAATAATGCAGCCGGCAAAGAGCTAAAAGGCACGAAAAGCGAGGAGATGAAGTGCGGCTCCGTGTCGCAGGCAGAGCCGGCTTTTTATTGAAAATGCAAGCTATCGTCTGAGGTGAAATGGCTTTAAAGCGGCCATGTTGTGTTGTAGCTGTTGATGAGGGTGGAGGGAGTCTATTTTGAGCATTTTCGGTAGCGGGATTATGTAACCCCCTTAGAAGCCTAGTTGACAACCAATTTGCATTAGCCCGCCTTGGTGTTCTTGGGGCCACAAACCCATGGTCGTCATGGAGGTTGTCATGAAGGATACTGAAGAGCAGTGTTGGTGTTCAGTGCCATTGGTGTGTGCTTCCCTGGAAGTTAACACTAACTCCCCCTCCGTTCACGTGCAGGGTATAAGCCAGGTCTGACATGGGCAGAAGGGGGGATGCTGTTTGCAGGATGGGTGGGGACCAGCTTATGTATAGAACGCCCCCCCCTTGCCTCATGAGTCCATTTCGTTTTGCTACATGTGGCTGAGGCATGTTTTTTCACAAAGCCCATGTGGTACTGATGGCCCAAACATGTGTTGTGACCTGCTTTTACCATGGATGAGCGTGCCAGGGAGTGTGGCGTGCTTTGATTGGGTGAGAGTTGGGATTCCTTTCGGTTACACAGTTTAGGCTGTGTTTTTTGGGCCATCCTTTGCTGGTGCAGTAGCATGTTATGTGCTTGTGTTTTGGTTGTGAACCCAGGTCATTAAGATCATTAAGCCCCACCCCCCCCATCCCTTCTTCTCTTCTTCCCCTCAGTTCTTTGAGTTCTCCATCGAGGGCGAGATCCGCTATAACACTCGAGAGCCGTCGAGTTGTATTACCGTGGACTCTGGGGGTGAATACCTGACAACGGAACTGTGCAGGAAACCCGGGCAGCCTGTGCCCGGATCGCACAAGTTTATCTTCAAAGAGGTGAGAGGCCGGGCACTGCTGTTGTACTTTTACGGAAACAGGGAATACCGTAAGGGCGAGTTGCCATTTAGCAGCATCTGACAGGCATTGAGATTATCATAAAAACAGTAGATAGGTACATAAATATATTTCAATGGTCAAAGTCAAGGGGCCGTCCATTACACATGGCCATTTAATTTTACTGTAGAGCCTCTTGTGAAATTAGTAACGAGCACAGCTCCAGTGCCAAAACCCTTTTTTTCGTCATTATGTAATATCATTTTGATTCTATATGGTGTATGTATAATGCTATAAGATTGTATGGGCTGCTGGTACAGTGTAGTGATGGCAGGTACTGCCACGTTACTAATGCATTGTATCTTAACAAATTTACTGTAATTCAGCAGCCTAGTTTACAGCTTTGGTTTAGATTGTTTTATATAAAAAAAAAAAAAAAAGAGCTCTGTTAACAGTTAACAGATATACACTTATGTCATACATTGCCTCCGCCACTGTGCAATGGTTGACATTTGACAATCCGTGGATGGAGGTAACATGCGATTCCCTCTTTACGTATAACGTTACAAATGACCAGTTAGGTCACTTGCATTGCATTTGCCTAGGATGGAGATGTATACCACAATGCATTGCACATGCGCTTCAGAAATTGCCTAGAAATACATTATCAAAAGGATAATGTGAGTAAAGGTAGTGAGTGGCGTGAGCGTGGCTGGAGCTACAGTAACTCTGCAGAAGACCCAGATGGGAGCTGGGAGTGTGAGTATTGTGCATTCAGCACAGCTCTGCCAGAATGTGTGGGTAATCCACACTATTTAAATGTAAATTAGAACATATGACAGAGACACTTTCTTACGAAGGGTTTTTTTTTCTTTCTTTCTTTCTTTCTTTCTTTCTTCCTTCACGTTCTGTTTTCTTAGTGTGTGTGCACGCATTCTGCCATCTTTGTGGGATTGATTGAATTTGTAGAGAGTGGTCCACACTCTGTCTGGGTGGAAATGGCATTACTGTTAGACCAAAGCAGCTTTTGGGAAAAATTTGTAATCAGTTTGCTGTAGCTACTTGTTTCTTTTGAGTTTAAATTTTGTTAGTTTTTGGGATTGTGAATTCTTTCTCCCTTTATGAAATTCTATATATTTTTTTTTTTAGATCTCTCTATCCTTCCAGCCAGCCATTACCCAACCACTTTACCAGGGTTGCGAATTGCCTGAAGTCTGTCTCAGGCATCCTAGGGTGCAAGGCAGGGGACCCCCTGGACAGGCTTCTAATCCACATATTGTGTAGCTGCAAGAGTGTATCCATAAATGTTGTGTGTGTGTGTGTGTTAAGGCAGGGCCCCATTACCTTTTTACCCATGAACCTTGTCTTCCTTTAACCTCCCACAGAAGTGGTAAGTAGACACAGTAAAAGGCTTGATACCCGTCACTCAGGGTAATCATCGTTATAATTAGTGTTGTTGTTCTAGGATGGCTCAGTCTTCCACGTGCAGACTGGTAAGTGTCTGGAGGCTGTGAGGAGTAATACTGGAGGACCAGCCCCAGCCATTCGACCATGCTCTGACTCTGCCCAGCAGAAGTGGTTCTTTGAAGAGCGGTCATAGTCCCGTGTTCATCCACTGTGACCTTGGCTGCTGCTCCCTGGCTCTGGTGGATGGCCTGGCTGACCCTGCACTTGGACTTTTGTTCTGTATGGTTTTTTTTTTTTTTTTTCTTTCTAATCGGTGATTTTTAAACACCGTGGTATTTAGCAGCAGACACTGGGTATGATTGATGAGGATGTTCACGCTGATTAAAATCTAAACTAGCATTTTTGTTTTATTTATTAATCTGCATTTGATAATGAGCTGCAGTTCACATGGGAAAGATACATTATGTGTAACTTGTAGAGCATATAGTTGTTTTTCTGTGTGAACAGGTGCTTAGACTTCTGACTTACGGTCGGATTCTGTCATTGAAGTGAATTGAGTACCGTCTTCATTGCGCTGCCGGCTTGTGTATTTTTAAAATGTAAGCTCTAGGTGGCGCTCGTGTACTGAAACGATTTCACGTACAACAATAACTAGGCGATGACAGCTGATAAGAATGGGATTATGTTCTTTAATAGGTTACAGGTTTTACTTTCACAAAATAGCTTCTGAAAACTGCGGATACGGGGGGAATTGATTTCTAGTCTTTTTTTTTTTTTTTTTTTTTTTTTTACTGTAGTTCCATGAAAAGATAATTCACTACTGTTATGTTTTCTCATGACTTAAGTGCACTTTGTAAGATGGTCATAATGGGTTTTGCTAATTTGAACTTGATAATGAAGGAAAATTAATTCAAAGGACAATAATTCTGAAAGGAAGATTAATGCTGGTTTGTATTTAACGAAGAATTAAAATATACTCCGTACAACCAAGGGGGTCCTTAAATGTTTATTCATTTTGGTTCATTTATAGCTATAAGCAGCTATAAAACTATTATCTTCTGCAAGACCTTTACCTTAAGATAACTTGAATTATTCTAATGGCAATAGTGGCAAATTATACCAGCTTTTTTAATAATATCTAATTATAGATATTGCTCAATTTATAGTCGTCAGCTTCTGGGAGATGGTGTAAGGCTTTGTGTTTTATTTTTTACTTTTGTAATTTATTGCATATTCCATCCATTCATACTTTGCCATCTATCCAGGTGTGGCTCCAAAATTTACATTTTATTACAATTTAAAAAGTGCCTTGACTTTATTATTATTTTTTTTTTAGTCGTGCCTTGTGTAAACAAGAATAGTCAAAATGTTTTCTTAATTTAAACTGGAGTGAAAAGACCTTTACAGTTTTTGTGGTTTGTAACATTGAAGTGCAGTCCTGCGCATGCCCCCAGATGCAGGGTGTTTCTACACTTCAAGTGCAACACCGCGCTGACAGGATCAGCGACGTGCAGAAGGGCACCACTGCAAGATGTTGTATTAATCCCTGCAGAAAATGTTGCTGCTCAATGGTGCAGTTGCATGTGCCGGTTATGCTGTTGCAGCACAGTCTTGGTCTTATTGCATATCCTGCAGTGCAGGTATTGTGATCTGGTTTACTACATGCATGCTGCAAGTTTTATTTATTTTTTTTCCACCCCTCTCACAATGTTGTGAAAATGTATCAAATCACTTTTTCTAAAAATTGGATGATGAAATATCCTTACTGTTTTCTCTAGTGCAGAAGTGGTTTGTTATCGACCCTAAGATCATTTTTAGAATAATAAAATCGTATGCTGGAATAGGAATATTGAGTATTTATTGCTCTTTGTACAAGTGACCTTGACAAACTTCAGCGAAATTCTTAATATTTTATTTTTTTAACTGGCTTAGTTAGGACTGATGGGGTATTGGTTGAGAGGTGTACAGTTTTTCTTATTCACATTTCTAATTGTGTGTTTTTCAAATTCGCATGTTCATTTAAACCTGAAATTGTAACATGATTAAAAGGCAATGTTCATGAACTTCTGCTGGGTGTTCTGTGCTTTTACTGAACATTTTGAACAGAATGTTGTTTTTACTGTGTTTGCAGGTGAGGTTTTCGAAGATTCCTTGCATGTTTTCCTTTTTTCCTGACACCGGGTGACCTCCGACCCTCACCCTTTGACCTGTATGGCTTTGCTCAGTTTCTAGTGGCTCCCAGACGGAGGGTCTGATTTGGAGCCACATTTTCCACAATGAGTGACCACACTGAGAAGTTTGTGCCTAGTTGCCTTTCAGAAGGACCACAGGGTCATTTTAGACCCTTTTAGCGTGCAAGTGGTGTGTGTTCTGTATTTGTCTATCTTTTCCCTTGGGAAGGACTACTCCCTGCAGTTTGCGACTTAGGAGAGCATACATGCACACAAGCATTACTGCCATTAGTAGATTTTAATCAACTGCTTGTACGAGATGACAAGTTTCTTTGGGAATCTAAATGTTAGAAAAGGTAGGTTGTGTAAGTGGGGCAGTTATTCGGAGGTACAGCCCACATAGAATAGAAGAACTGCAAGTGAAACGCCGCACACAGGTGCATCTCAACCAATGGCAGAGAAGCACAGCTCAGGTGTGCCTAAGGAAGGCACAGTATTGTGGTTCTGGGACCAATAGCAAACAATATTTTAAAACTAACCATGTTCTCAACAGAGCACTTTCTCTGTGTGCGCTGCCACGGGTATAATGCGAGAAACAGCTTTTAGGCAGGCAACTGAGGCTCAGTGCCCATTATTATTTTAGGGTTTAAATCCGTAATAAGTGTTTCTAAATGTGAAAATCTGCTGTTTCCTTTAGCATGCTCATTAAAAGGAGAAACTGAAATTTCAGTCAGGCAAATTCCATACTTACATTTATGGAAGCCACTGGCATGTATCATGTTAAACTTACCTGCCAGGTGGAAGTGGGTACTACACATGAGCAGCAAAAGATCAGACTGATTGCAGCAAGTACTGTTTCCAATTCACAGAGTGCATTGTACTGAACTATTTGTAGCAATTTATCTTCAAGAAATCTGTTTTGGAATTCTGTCTCTCAAGAAACAAGAAAGCAGTTTTTTTAAAGAAAACAAATGCTGCATTATGCTTGTGTAATTTGTAGAAACAAAACCTCTGTCATTCTGTACCTCTGCAGGTGTATCTACCTCACAGCGTGAGGCGGCATTACTGATTTATACTCATGTAGTTAAATATATACAGTGGTGTGAAAAAGTGTTGGCCCCCTTCCTGATTTCTTTTTTTTTTTTGCATGTTTGTCACATTTTAATGTTTCAGATCATCAAACAAATTTAAATATAAGTTAAAGATAACCTTCATTTAAAAACTGATGATGTGTTTACTTGTGTTTTTATTATTAAGGGAAAACAATCCAAAACTACATGGCCCTGTGTGAAAAAGTGTTTGCCCCCTAGACCTAATAACTGGTTGGGCCACCCTTAGCAGCAACAACTGCAATCAAGTGTTTGCGATAACTTGCAATGAGTTTGTTACAGCACTGTGGAGGAATTTTGGTCCACTCATCTTTGCAGAATTGTTGTAATTCAGCCACATTGGAGGGTTTT
>JABJVR010001931.1:7227-18294 GCA_025773905.1 Chitala chitala
AGGCCCAGCACATATTTACTAATGTAAGGATTAAAGCCTCTTACTCCCCATGCGAGGCCCAGCACATATTTACTAATGTAAGGATTAAAGCCTCTTACTCCCCATGCGAGGCCCAGCACATATTTACTAATCGACCAGTCATCATCATTCACAGTTTGCCCACAAAATGATAATGTGGAACATACATTATTAAAAGCTGTAATTGTTATGTAAATTACAATAGCTGGAAAGAAATGCATACATGCATCCAAACCCTTGAAACCCAGCCCAGTAACTAGTTTCTTCAAGTTGTGTGCTAGAATCCGAGTGCAGTCTCAGCAATGAGGGACACCCTGTGGAGACAAACCCCCACACAGACAGACTGGTCCCAAGACAAACTCTGTACTTTAAATGATGTAGAAGGACATCAGACAAGAGGGCCTTCATCCCTCTCAGTGCTGCATTCTAGTTGATGGTTAATTAATTTTTTTCATTTAAAGAGGTAAGCTTTGTTTGTACAAGGGGCTCATGGGGAATATACCAGAATACTGTAAAAGACCAGACTTGAAGGACATGGGCAGTTTATGATTTTTGGGGGTGAAATTTCAGTTAAGATTTGCTTAGCTGAAACAGTAATGGCTAATTTGTGTTTTGGTGAGGAAGGTCCCTTTACCGCTCCTCATCACGCTCTTGACTTGAGAACGTTGCAATGTGTACATAATTTTTACGACGGCTCCCCAAGGATGATTCGCTCCCGCTACAGAGGCAGGAAAGTGACTGCATGCTGTCTGTGTCACCCCCCCCCACAGGGCAGCCAATGACACGACCCTAGCAGACACACCGTGTTGGCCACCATGGACAAGAGGCCAAAGAGGGGCTTTAACTGATATTCAGACGATGTTTCATTAAAGACCGCCACACTGAAGGGCTTCCAATTAGCACATTAACTCATAAATTACATTAATAACCTAACGAGGAAGAGTGATGAGGGTTTATTTTTACACAAGGTGGACCTCAGGCCAGCTCTGTAATGAATCACTTGAAAGGTCTGAAAGAGGGAGTGAAATATGACATGGATATGGGATAAAAAATAAGCACAGGCCTCCAGCAGGCTCATGGTGGGTTTGGAATTTCTCTTCTAGGGGGCTTTAAGGGTGTATTTGTGTGGAACTGGGTGTAGCTGAGGTGTTGGACTAGCTGTCAGCTGCAAAGGGAGTGGCTAACAGAGATGTGGTGTGGATATGCATTGCCATCTTGCCTGGTGTGCCCTGTTCACACCAGTTAGACTTTGTTTTCTCCTGGCCTCTGGGTTACACCCTGGGTCTAGTTTCTGTTTAACCCCCTTTCCCTCTCTCTTCTCTTTCTTAAACCCTTTGCCACCCCCACACACACCTCCCTCGGTAAGCTGACCCAGCGGAATTCTCAAGTTCCACTGGAGATGGAACGCCAACCTGTCCGTCAATGTCAGCTTTTTTCTGTGATGGATACTGGAACAAGTTTACCAGTTTTATTTATTTATCCCCCCCCCCCACGAAATGCGCCTTTTTGTAACTGTGCCTATTTGCATTGCAGATTATGATGTGAGTGCAGATATGGAAAATGCCTTGAGTATTTCTTTCATCCACATGTCCATCTTGTCATGCTCAGTGGGCTATCTGACAAGCCCTCAGGTAAGTACTGTAAGGTGACCTGAGTCCCGGGTGTGTCATGGTTAGCCTGTCTCTGCCTTGAAGACACGGCTGTTGTTGGTCACAGTTTCTTGCCTCTATCCATCTGTTTTTTCCCTCTGGCTCTGAACCCTGTCTTCTGCCTTTCCTTTCTTCTCTCCCTTTTCTTTTCTGACTTCTCTCTCATCTTCCTCCTTTTCTCTTTCTCTGTATTGTTTCTGCCCCTCTCTTGTCTTTCCTGTGTCCCCTATGCACTTCACGTATTTAAGACCTTAGTGCTGATATGACCTTGACTTTCTTTCTGTGACTTCTGTAGGTGACAGCTGGCCATCAGCACTGGTGTAAGGCACTGCACTGCCTTGCTCACCCTTCCCTGCCAACCTGAAATGCTGCCGTCAGCTGGAGATATTTCATACCGGCTTCTGACAGCTTCCCTCCACTGCTGACCTCACAGATACGACCTGCGCACATGGATGGATGGGTTAGGACCATCAGTGCCAGAGTCCTTGGAGGGTTTCTGGGAGGTTACATAGCTAGGAAGTGTGTGTGTGTGTGTGTGTGTGCGCGTGTATGCGTGCACTGCCCACCGCTTCTCCCAGGTGGATGGGTTAAGTGCAGAACCAATATCGCTGTAACGTGTGTGAAAATGTTGTAAACGTGAATGTAAATGTGTGTGTGCAATGCTGTAGGAGTGAAACGTGTGGTCAGCAGAAGCATTCACATCGCACAGCTCCCACACATCTAATAGAACGTATCTCAGAATCTGACGGCCATAACACTGACCCCAGATCTGTTTCATTATTGCAATCCCTGTGTATACACTGCATAGTGATGTTCGAATGTTACCCACATCATCAATTCATCACTGACCTCTGGCATCTTCCCGTCGACCTTCAAAGAAGACTGCGTTACTCCCCTACTGAAAAAATCCACCCTGGACCCTTCACTATACAAGAATTACAGACCAGTATCACTCCTTCCATTTCTATCAAAAACACTTGAATGAGCTGCCCTCACCCGATTTTCTATGTTCCTTCTACAGAATGACCTACGAGACATCCACCAGTCTAGCTTTAAGAAAGGGCATTCTACTGAGACTACCCTTCTAGCTGTCACTGATGCCCTGCATGCTGCCAAATCAAAATCCCTCTCCTCTGTTATCATTCTACTCGATCTGTCTGCTGCGTTCAACACACTGAACCACAAGATACTCCTGGTAACTCTCTCCAACCTCAAGATATCTGAGACTGTGTTCCGGTGGTTCGCCTCCTACCTCTCAGTACAGTGCTACAGGGTATCCTGGAGGGGCCAAGTGTCTAGGTCAAGGATGCTGGTGACAGGGGTCCCCCAAGGGTCTGTGCTGGGTCCGCTCCTCTTCTCACTGTACACAACCTCCCTGGGATCAGTTATTAGTTCACATGACTTAATTTACTATTGCTATGCTGATGACATCCAACTACTCCTGTCCTACCCGCCCTCAGTCACAGATGTTTCTACCATTGCCTCTTGTCTTGCAGATATCTCGAGATGGATGGATGATCATCACCTGCAGCTGAACCTCTGCAAAACTGAGCTGCTGATCATCCCGGCCAAGAACTCCATTCCCTGTGAGATGTCCCTGAAACTCGGAACATCAACTATAACATCTACCACAGTGGCAAAGAACCTTGGACTGGTGATAGACAGCAACCTGACGTTCTCTGACCACATCACCACAGTCTGCAGGGCCTGCAGGTTTGCCCTGTACAACATTAGGAAGATCAGACCATGCCTCACAGAACATTCTACCCAGCTTCTAGTCCAAGCTTTGGTCATTTCAAGATTAGACTACTGCAATTCACTCCTGGCTGGCCTCCCAGCCTCTGCTATGTATTCTCTCCAGAGGATCCAGAATGCAGCGGCACATCTCATCTTCGACGTTCCCAAACGGACACATGTCACTCCCCTACTTGTCTCACTACATAGGCTTCCGGTCCAGGCACGCACCAAATACAACACCCTGATGCTGACGTACAAGGCAAGTACAGTCTACCTGCGGTCCCGAATCAAGAACTATGTCCCCTCCTGCTCTTTGCAGTCTGCCAATGGGAAGAGACTGGTCTCACTTATCCTAAAATCTGGTAAACCTAGGCTCTTCTCCTCTCTGGTGCCTACATGGTGGAACAAACTTCTACTTGCTTTGAGGAGTTCATCATTCCTGTCCACATTCCGCAAGCAACTGAAGACACATCTCTTCAGGGAGCACTGCAGGACTTAAAACATGAATCTTTCCATGCTTTTATTAGCTTAGTTGTAGCAATGGACTTGGCTGCTTGCTTGAAAACTTTTGTCTAGTTGATTCAGTTTCTGTTGCTTATGCTTTACTTGAATGATAAGTGACAATTGCCAGACTTAATCGGGTGTACTGTGATGACAGGACAGCACTTATTGTTAGTAGATTCTCCAATACTGATTGACCTCGTTTGTGACACGCACGTGTACCATTATCCTTGTAAGTCGCTTTGGACAAAGGCGTCTGCTAAATAAATAAAATGTAAAATGTAAATGTTACTCTACACCCACTCACATATAAGGGAACAAATATAAAGTGTTTAACTCACATTATAGATTCCAATACTTACATCAACCTCCTAATTCTAAGTCACAAATTTGTTCACTAATTTCCTTTGACTTATAGTTGTAACACATTCCTGCCTGCACATACACAAACTTAATTGCTGAAATCATAGGTTAAAAGTTTCTGTCTTTCCACATCTTTCAATAAGCAATATACTGTTGTGTAGTGCTAACGAGGCCTTGTGCTTTTGTAGGCTAATATCGCCATCTTTTGGAGGGAGTTGCAAGTGCGCAGCCTGCTAGGAGGCAGGCTGTTTGCTTTGGGCCCTGGCCATGATGACAGCTCCTCAAAGTGTCCCTGCACTTCTCATAAATCTCAGTTTTACTATAATTCTTCATCTGTAGGAGCGAAAGCAGCCCTTGTGTTTGTGAACATGAGACATCAACTATGTGTGATGTTTGAAAATGTTTGACAAAACCTTTCTAAACATATTTATTTTCAAGATATTAAATGTGTTTGTCAAGCGTGCCCAGTGCAGAGTCAATAACAATTGTGGGATTTTTCTCTGAAACCAAACACTGATGGTCTGTATGTCTCTCCCTGTTCTGTGCTATTTGCTGACATGCTATTCTTGTCACATGGGTAATAACCACAGGTCCTGTTTTTCAGGCTGCCCTTCTATCATATGATGTTACACTGCCTCCATGTGGTGCCTTTGGTTCCAACATGTAAGGATTACAGTTGAAGCACTAATTAGTGGTATAGCTCACATTTTATCTATGAAGACGTGCGAGGTGTGAACATCAAAACTGAGGTCAAGTGCTTTTAGGTAATGACCACAGCCAATCCACAATCTTATTTTAGGAGTTAAACTTTATGATATTTTGTGTAAGAGTTCTCCTTGTTCAGTTGAGCCTCGTCTGAAACATGACCAGATGTTTCGCAATGTTTAAGCATGCAGGAGGGAGGCAAATGTTGTAAGAGTCAAACAGAGGGTTGGCTTGAACATGGAAGTGAAAGTGAACATCTGACACAGTGCAGCATTCAGAACTCCACAGAACTCAAGAGGAACAGGATTCATACCCATGGAGTTTCCCCTGTTTGGTCTGAAATTTCCCAGAAACAGGATTGCTGAGAATAATTTCCAGTGGTGATTTAAAAAGGCTTCCCAGTTGCAAATGCCAGTGTTATCACATATGTTCTTTTAAATTATTTAGGTAAATTATTTTTCAAAAATAGAAATAGTTTTGCAGTAAAACTAATGTAAAGAACGTAGTGTTTTAATTATTCAGTCGTGAAGTGTACAACAGCGGTTTTTTGGCTTTTGGTTTTTTTGTGTCTTTTCTAATACAGTTTTAATGTGTTTTGTAAAAATTTATTAGGCAAGTTAACCACAGACGCCTCTGTTCTACTTGTTTATATGTAACAGGAGTTCTATAATGTCATGCCCCTCTTTTCTGCAAAGATGTAGCTGTTCTTTAAATCACACAGCTTAGAAATATTGTGTACATCTACTTATTGGGTATGTATGTGTGTGTGTGTGTGTGTGTGTGTGTGTGTGTGTGTGCACATGTGTTTCTCATACCATGAATTAATCTACTTTCCAGATGCCGCCCCCTCCCACCCAAAAAACCCAGCAAAAATGTTGTTCAGAAACAGAGATAAACCAAAAATCCCACCTCAGTCAGCATAGTTTTTCCTATAAGATCAAAGATACTTGTGATTTTTATTTTGTTTCAAAGCACAGCAACAGACATAACGGCACTAGGACTATATGCTCATCTTGTTTATAGGCAGGACAGTGTGACTATTTCACAGTGTTTAAGATGGTTATATAGCTGCTATAACTCACAAAACATGAATAAGCTACATAACATTGGGTCATTTTCCCCACAGTTTGCTCTGTAATAATGGGGTCTTTGGAAATCCATTGTCAGGTTCTGCATAAATGGCACATTAATTAGCTACTCCAGTGCACTGATGTGCACAACGTCTGTGTGTTCTGTCGGGATGCAGTGCAGGCGTTGTGGGTGTCTGTCATGGTCAAGGCACGAGACTGGGCCAGCAGGACCGTGGCACACAAAACCGATGGACACATTCACTACAGCGCAAGGTTGTGTGGCAGCTAACGTGGATTCATACTATTAAGGGACGTTGATGAATTCATATTATTATGAGATGTTCAAAACAGGTAGACTTCAGCAGAACCAACATATTGTGACATACACAAGTAGAGGTAATGTAACTAAACAGGTCTAAGGAATTGTAACCCAAGGGATCTTGAAAGAGACGGAATCCTACATCTGGCAAATGGACGGACTTCACACTGACTTTTAGTAAGATGTAGTCCTTACACTTTCCTATGTAAGCGTGCCAAGTAATGGCTGGGCAGCCCATCAACCTTGGACCCCTAGAGGTTTTTTTCTCCACACTGCAGAGTTTTTGGTTTCTTTCCAATGTTATGTGGCTATAACTTTAAGTTTATGCTTCTTCCAGCGGCTTTCTTTTTAACAATATGTAATGCCTTTCTTAAAGTGCCTAGAAGTAACTCTGTTGCAAAAAGCACTATATAAAAATAAATTGATTGGAATTGAATTTAAGAAAAGCTATACATTTTCAGGAAAATTGCTGCCATTATTTTAAGAGACTAATATGAAAATTTTCACTGTCGTATTCAGGCTCCAGTGAACAAAGGCTAAACTAATCAAACACAGAACAATAACAAAAGCATCACATTTTTTCAGCATGGCAGACTTGCCAGCCACTGTTCACATCACGAGGGAATAAGAGCTCATCCTCTCTTCAGCAACCTGGGGTGACTGAGGAACTGAGGACATGTTGGTGGCAGTACACTGCTCCAAATTTACAACCTGCAGAAGGCAACACTGTTTAAAGTGCATTCATGCACCCCCCCAACCCACACACAGAATTTGTTGGCCTGCTTTGCCTGTAGAACCACTGTCCACTACACGGACAGATGCAGAAATTGGTTTCCATGGAAAGGAGGGGTTTGCAACGTAAAAACAGAATAAAGGATGATTTCTGCAACAGACACCCAAAGAGACGCCTGTTGTCCTTGGCTCTCACACCTTGGTGTGATGCTCCTTCTCAGTTTCCTCAGAACTTTTTTGGAGCGGCAGGCTCTCAGCTTTCTTCTCACAGTCCTGTTTACCCTCGTCTTGTGGCTGCAGCTGCATCTTCAGCTTCCTGAGCACCAGGGTGCTCAGCAGGAAACAAACGAAGCCGCTGAACAGGAAGAACACCTGAAGACCTAGGAACCTGGGGATCCGAGACAAACACACACAGGTGAACGCTACTGTCTTGAGCTCTAAATGACCTCTTACTTTGGTGATGTGTGATTGTGAGCTTTAATTAGGTCCAAGAATGTAGCTTAGCATCCAGGCGTGGAGGTGACAGGTCACAGGTCAAAGATGTAACGGCAGACACTACCAGGAATTCCATCATACAGTGTGAATGTCCTACTACTAACCAGCAAGCTGTACACCGTGACCGCGGCTTCCAAAAAGGACAGACACAGCAGCGAGAAAACTCTGGACACAAAGCACATCATCGGCCTGGGCGGGGGCACCTTGGTGAGCACGAGCGCCATACCTCTGCCGAAAAAGGTCCAGGTTGTAGTAGCGGCACGATGTGCTCTGGTCACACTTTTTCCCCCACAGGATGCAGGCAGTGTCGATGGCACTGCCGTATATAACCGGGCCAGGCATGAAAGCTGGGCCAGAAAGTTTCATAACATTAGTGCCACATGTCCAAACTCCATTTCACATGGCAGCAGAATAAGTACTGGAGGACCTAATAAGTAAGAACAGTTGTGGAATCTGAAGCCACTTTCAAATAAATCATTTCAATTTCCAAAAACAGAAAAAAAACAGAGAGGGACATGCATTGATGTGCGATTGAAAAAAATCCTCATTTAGAACAGTGGTTCTAATTAACAGCCACTAAAAATAAGTCATGAGGCATAGATAAATGCCCACAGAGTCACAGACAGAGATGGGGGGGTCCCTCAGACAAATTCACTGCACTATAATTAGAGGAACTGGGAGCTGTAACTCACCAGCCGACATGATATAAAATGCATTTAAGTACTAACACATATGATATGCCATTACATACAGGTGGAACGTCCATAAACACTGTAACTCAGTCCACACAGTGCTGCAAACGTTAGCAGCTTACTTCACACCTTTGAGTTCAATTGAGTTTGAAACACTTTCATTCTTAGAGGTGAAATCACATTTTGCATGGACTAATGTTTTCTTTTGTTTTAATATTTCAGAGAGGATTTAGGAAGCATACACACACACACACACACACACACACACACACACACACACACACACACACACACATACGTGTGCACACATGTTCTTATATGTATGCGTGAGGGAAAGACAACCTAACAGTGTGTTGTACTGACATTTTATAGCCAACATGGAGCAGTTTAATGAAATCAAAGATGAATGAAACTTCTTCTGATCACCAGTGAATCACGACAAAATCACACTGTGTGGCGCTGTGCCACATGCCGGTTCTTTTTATTATCACTTCTAGCCAAAAATATTTAACAAAAAAAGATGTCAGATGTCATGAGGTTGACTACTTTCATGTTAGGAGCTGCAGATCTTTATGTTTGTGGGAAGTACCATAACACATTCAAACTGTGTGTTTCCTGAGTGATCCGTTTGCTGTCAATGCAAGTGATAATGAAACAACAGAAAGCTGTGGGAAGCCATTATATTCTAGCATCCCTTAGGTTAAAGCATCGTGTAAGATTAGTCAGTCAGAAGCATTCCTTAGTCACTGTCAGTCAGCTTTTAGTGGTAAAGCACAATGAAAGAAGAGAAACAAGGGAAGCCAACACGAATTTGGCTTCTCACCAATCAAATCAGGTATTGCTTTTAAATTTTTATTTTCATGTCATTGTTTGGCTTCTCTGGTCACTTTGGCACATCTGGGTTAGTACTAAGTGTGCAGAGAACAGAGACTGTCAATCAGTTTTAAGAAGAACATCTGTGTATCATCACCTCAGTTAATAAACATACCAGTGAAGTAAACAAGAGGAAGTGTACTATGACAGGGCAGGTTAAACACTCACCCAGCACTCTAAACATCATAAACTGTATTCCCAAGGCAAACGACTTGTCTTCTGGTTTTACCGTCCTGAAGGAGAGGTTTGGGGGGGGGGGTGTTGTATAGAACATTTTAGCTCCAAAAAGGTCATATACATCTGAAACATTTATATTTTATCCCCCCAGCCTGTCCTGTCCTCCTGTGGTACCTGAGGATCATCATGAAAGAGGGTGTCTGTGACAGAGAGGCCAGGAATCCCGTCAGAGTGCAGAACACCACGAACGGGTAGAAGAAGTGCGAGCAGCTTGTTCCACAGGACCCGGCCCGCACAAAACCAGTACCGTCTGGACCGACGCAGCCACAGTCTGTGTACTTCTGTAAAAACATGCAGAGTTATGAGGAAACTCCATGCTGAAACCTGTGTCCAACTTTTTCTTGTGACCAGAAAAGTGTTGGTTCATGCATGTCAGTACAGTTACAGCCAGAGCTACAGCCAGAGCCTGGCCAAAGCCTGGTGCTGCACACACATAATCTAATTAGTTCACTTTACTTGGGAAAAGCAGGGAAATTGGTTGCCTTAAAAAATTTTAAATAAATGTAGTTTATTTATTCAACTAAAGTGTATTTGGAATGTCATTTTAAATCCATTTTAATTGAATAAATGAAGTACATTTACTTAGTATTTTTCAGATAATCAGTTTCCCTGCTTTTTCAGATTAAAGTCAATAAAATTTTATAGTTTACTGAGAAAATCACATAAACTGAAATGACAGCAGAAGAAAACTCCCTGCAATATGAGCCGTTTGGTTCTGCTGCTTTGTGCTGTATGGTTGGAGTGTGAGGCAAACACACTCTGTTGTGGACCTCACTATAACATGACATGACTCCTTAACCAGACCCATAGACTTCATTTAGACATGCCGTACTTCTAATTAATGCACCTGGGCACATTGCTAATTACGTGTAGGGCTCGTTTATTTGAGGCCTAAATGTGCAAATTATGAAGTTTTCAAAAACCTTTAAAAACAAGTTGTTACTAAAAAGCCTAATGTTCTTTCACGTTCTTTAAAAAAAATCTAAAAATTTAATTCCCATTAACTACAACTTATAAAAACGAATAAAATTCAATCATTATCAGAGTTTCCGTTAGGCAAAACAGATGCTTATAGTAAATTTGCGTTCAAAATACAATTTAAATACGGTGAGTCATTAATTGTCATTGCTTGTACGAAAATGCTGTAAACATGAGAAATGCATTGTGTATAATTCGGTAAGAACAGCGCAGATTGCGAAGACCTTATTATTCTACTCAGTTAACTTCATTGTCAGATGAAATTCAAGGTGCGTGAATTGGAAAAATACTGACAATATCAGAACTTCACTTATCGTGTTTTATAAGTGATGCCGATGCAATGCACAGCAAACTAATTTGGGATTCAGAAGTGGATTTTGTCCAAATAATGTAGCATTTTTGTGTTAATTAAATAACATTTAGACATTCATTCTCCACAAATCCACACTACTGGGCATTGAGCATGTTTCTATGTCAGCGCTTGAACTGCGTGGAAGGGGGACACGTTACCGTGTCTACCGTGTCTCCTGCTGCATTATCAGGTGGGGGCGTTAGTTAGGAGAAATACAGTATGTTACCGCTTTAATCACATAGAAGGGGGACACGTTACCGTGTCTCCTACTGCATTATCAGGTGGGGGCGTTAGTTAGGAGAAATACAGTATGTTACCGCTTTAATTGCATAGAAGGGGGACACGT
>JABJVR010001932.1:0-10357 GCA_025773905.1 Chitala chitala
CACACACACACACACACACACACACACACACACACACATACACACACACACACACACACACACACACACACACAGAGTAATTAGATGCATGGTCTCTCGTTCCCTATCAAACACATATAAGCAAATACGAAAGGCTTTCCTGTGACTGCATCTGTTCTTCTCTAGGCCCTTCAATTAGTTTATTCCTATTCCCACCCTCAGGAAATCAGCACCACTAACAGGTCAGAGTACCACCCCTAAGGGGGGGGGGGCAGCAGGAGCATAAACAGTGCCAGTGTGGGAGCTAACCCACCCCCATGTCCCAGGAAAAAAAGGCCCTGGGTTTTAACTTCATCTTTCACAGCATCACAGAAGCCTTGCCTCAACATGTCTGCAAGCAGAAGTGCCTCACCCTCATTAACATCATTAAAGCAGTTTATGCGATGCATTTTAAACGTTTTACAAGCCACACTCGAGTTCCCAAATAACGTCTGCTATCAAGCTACCAAACCACTAACATAATATGCTGTATAACGTTGCATAATGTTGTATGGTGACAATAAACCCTTAGCCATTCTGTGTTGAAGTCCCCGTGAAACCTTCTTTAAATACACTTGGTCCTGTCGTAGAACTCGTTTCCATGTTGATTTCTGCTGACATGCCATATAATTTTTGGATGAGCTCAAA
This sequence comes from Chitala chitala, assembly GCA_025773905.1. Taxonomy (NCBI): domain Eukaryota; kingdom Metazoa; phylum Chordata; class Actinopteri; order Osteoglossiformes; family Notopteridae; genus Chitala; species Chitala chitala. The sequence continues at coordinate 667 of JABJVR010001932.1, forward strand.
AATACGATTCAATGCTAGTACATAAGGTACCTAAACAAAAATATAGTCAGCACATTGTCTGAGGTTTAACTTAGACATCGCAATAAGTCCCTAACATATTCTGATTTTAATTTAATGGCTCAGTAGACCTGTGTTGGTAATGTATTATTGGGAAACAGACAAACACATGAAAAGAAAGCACACAAACACACATGCATTAAAAACAATTACAAAACTTATGTTGCAGTGCATATTTTTATTATAAGACGTAAAAATAATTTTTAGATTTATGCTAAAATACGACATAAATTGATTTTAATGAGAATGTTTTCCATTTGATTCCTTTGTTTGCGTCTGGACAATAAGGGTAACAAGGATCAGTCGCCGTGACAAAAAAATATCCCGATAAAAAGCGTGGATGAGTTTATTAAAACACGCGGACACTTATATTACCATGTATGTCTTTTTTAACCGAGACAAACGGGAGGAATGATTATACCGGAGACCAGAAATGTCGTGCATTAAATATAAACTCTGGGTATTACACAGTTGCACATGATCTTTAACATTCCCTGACCTATATAGTCCACATAAAGTACAATATTGAGTGGACAAGTACGCTGCCAGCCACATAAAGTGCTCTAAACGAGTATCCAGAAGCTCAATGAAAATAGCTGTTGCACCAAACCGGTGAAAGCTGTTCAAAATCCAAACGAATCGGGGACTTCATTCAGCTCCTGGGCTCCCGCTTGTAGGAACTGGCGACACGGTCGCCCCCGCGGCTGAAACTGTGCGCTTTGTTTACATGCGGTCTTCACTGCAAACTCATCTTTGCCTATTGCGAAAGCAATCAGCGCACAACAATTAAACAGGACCATCGCTCTCGTGCCGTCACGAGCGTCCCCAAACATTTACAAATGATATTTTCAGCCCCGCCTCGAGTACAGTTTAACATCGTCGGTCAATACATTTTGCAAGCGTTTTCGGTGGGAGGAAAACAACAGCTGCTGAACATAGAACAAAGTGAATTTGAATTCTTTCAATAACTACAAAGACTTATCTTCCCGTATCCCTGATACGCACTATTGTGATGTGTTGAGGGATGTGCATTCAGAATCTTAGACAATTACACACACGGTCTATTGTTTTTCTCGGACAGAGAACGATATTCGTTCTTAATTTTACAGTCGCAGAACAGCTGATACAGCAGTCGCATTTTCATCGCGTGCGAGTCTAATTGCAACCAGACTGTAACATTTAGGCATTGTTAATTATCAGCAATTTATTTATTCCTTTCCAGCTGCAACATCCATCCTACCTTCACCACAAACACGCAATGATGTTACAATCTATTTATATTGCACCGTATTACGCAACTGCAACATTTTAAATTTTCAATTAAAACACGGCATGATAAACTGACAGGCGAGAATTTAAACAGTCCATGTACGAAAATGGCGCCGAATGATGAAAAAAAAGTCAACACAGATTTGCCCGAGATCAGCGCATCACAATACATGACAAATCAATGGAGCACAATGCTTTTTTCATTAGAATTACCTTTTAATCCGTAATATCTTCTACGGGAAAATCAGTCCTCTAAAAACAACGGTACTTATAACCAGTATTCCATTAATACAGTAGATCACAATAGTATTTAAAAAAACATGCGTGTTTTATCTGCCCTTTAAAAAAACTGATGTTAAGGTTCTAGTAAAAAGGTGGAGCTACAAATCGTATAAGCGAACTTGTCTCGAAAATTGTCCAATGAGAAGCACTCAGTTGCTGATGCAAACCAATCAGAGTAAAAAGAGCAGTTGTTTGATGGCAACCGCTAACACTGTTGACGCGCGACCAAGGGCCTTGAAGCGGCTTTGCAATATACTGTAGGTGCAAGTGAACCTGAAGAACACCCTCAGCAACAACATAGCAACACGGTTTCCTCCAATCGGGACATACGGTTAATGGAGTACAGAAACACAATCCCTGGAGGTCTACATCTAAATAATTTGGGATTTCCCTTTTTAGTCTCTATGGACATTTTAAATACACCTGAATGATAAAGGATGTCTTTATATTTCCTTCTGGAATTTTGAAAAACTATGTGAAACTACATTCGTGGAGTTGAATAGATAGATATCTGAACGCATTCATCAGTCTCCCTCAATGACTGGCCAAAACCCTCGGTGCAGTGAGACTCTTATTCCCTGCTAGAAACTATTTACATGTTTTCACCCTAATGAGAGCCCATGGCTGGAATTTGCATATTTTTCTTTTGTGTTTCGTTTTGTATTCAGTTTTTTCAGCGCGGTTCCTGTCTCCCCGGCTGTTCCCTGAACCAGCCCGCATGTTGCATGTTAGCGCATAATCCCCATCTGGAGCCAGCAGCCACCTGTCCACCAATTTCCCCACATTTCTATGCTGCCACCTACTGGCGGCTCAAGAACTATCACAACACAAATATTGTAGCCCTTAAAGCAATATGTACCGATAACGATTAAAAAATGGTATTGAAATATCAGTCGTATGGCTCACGTACATCTCAGTCATCCATCTGACTTTTAAGAAACATTAATCATCTATTGTAACAAAGAAGCCCTGTTTGACTTTACAGAGATGTGTAGCCATTGTTGCTAAAGCTAACCTCATCATTAAACAACGGTACAGTGCTTAAAGTGTGCTAAGTTGGAGTCTGAGTACCCAGATGCAAAATAGTACTACCCGACGGTGCTTATACGAGTCGGCTGACGCCACAGTGCAGCGCGTACGGCAAATAGCATGTCTTCTTCAAATAACGAACTGCGGAGGATGAAGCACAGAGCACCGAGAAATATGACATACTCACCAAAGAGCGCCATAAAAACCGCAGTGCAAAACATTGACAGCCAGTCCAAGACAGGAGGAGGCAGGGGGCACCGAAATAAAAAGTAAGAGAAAGAAAGGTACATAAAACAGTCACATATACAGTACTATACTTACAAATATTCCACATGTTCAGTATACAGACAGATATATATAGTCACATATTATATTCAGTGAATGAATACATTGTTATACATACATAATTATGTTTGCACATATCACTACACATCTACACAAACACTCTTCCACATACACATCCAGTAATGCTCAAATATACACATGTATTACATCTTTCAAAATAAACTACGTTGCATATGTACATCTTTAATATGTTTCAATTGATCACCCTCACACAGTAATCTCAAAATAAAACTGGTGATTTCTATTAAAGCCTAGAGCAAGCTTTCCAGGTACAGCATATCTAAAGAAACTTACTATAAATTGCAAACAAATTCTAAAAAAGAGCATAAACAAAACAGGCAAAATATGTGCAATAAACAAAATTAAGTTAAATTAAATGTCACTAATAGCTTTGAATGTTGTTAAGTAATAGGTAAGTAACAGTTAATCGGGACTGTAAAAAAAAAAAAAAAAGAAAGATAAGCTACAGCAGAGTAAATCGCAGACACAGAAGCTTCACCGCCAGAAACTTACAATATATCTGACTGGGTTATCTTTAGCATAGCATGAGCCCTGGGTACACAAAGAAAAGCGTCACAAAGGAAAAACACACCAGCTCCACAAACACAGGTATGGCAGGTTTTAGTGCAGCATCCCTGGAAACGTGGAGCAAAAATGCTATACCTCCCTTGAAACTCATGCATAAAGTTAAAAAATTCACCGCGAACTGCAAGAGTGTAAAATAAATGTGACAAAAAGTGGTTATATTCAGACTTGAGCAACCGATACACCCTCCCCTCTTTACTTTTCTGTCTCACGTGCCTGTCTGCTTGTGTATTTATTTGCGCCTGTTTATTTTGGAACCTTAAGATCAAGCAGGCTGTGTTCCTAAAGCACCCACGGGTGAGTTAGATCTGCTCTGCTCTCCGGAATGTCCCCTCTGCAACTGATGGCTCTTCCTGTCTCTCTTGGGTCACGTTTCATCGTTCGCTCATCTGTGCCGCACCCACATGCTAACAGAAACGGCCTGCTGTGTCCTGGAGCGATCTCCCAGTGGTCTAAGGACAGAGATGCTGCCCATTTTATCCTGTCTGAGCTCAGTGCCACTGAGCACAGTACCTGGGTCCCTGTCAATGTGTGCTCTTGTGTAGTGTAGTGACTGATTGTGTGAACCCCTTTCCAGCTGGGCTTCAAATAGCTAGCGCAGTGGTAAAACACCTCCCTATGAAAAAAAAAGTTTAAATGCCATACAAATTAACCTCACTTTATGAGTCTCCTTAGGCCAACAGCATTGACACAGCTTATGGTCTTAAAATAACTCATTTATACTACTGAAAAGTTAACAGTCCACAGGACTTAAACTTTTAACCATGAATTAAATTTCCTTAAAAACTATCTACATCTTAGAAATGTACTCTGTGTGTTTTACCATGTGACCTAATTAAAAACTACGCATCTAAGAGACACTGGGTTGAAGTTTTATACAACAACATGCTGTTCATTGTTTAAAAATATTCCGTATTTTAAATTATGTAAATTGAACTTTTTTCATTCAAATATTTTTTTGCATACCATTTGTTATATTTTATTTGTATGTAATAAGGTCACTAACATATGGCTACAGTTTCCTGTATTAAAGTAACTGAGGTAAAACTATTTTATGGCAGTAAAAACGATGTGATATCAATAACACTTATTTAAACCACTACAACATATAACCAGTGCCAACCAAATGTTTTAAAATATGGCTAAATGAGCATTTGTGTTTTAACGTAAAAACACCGTGCGTTAATCATGTTATACAAAAACGCAAACAAAGACTAACATCTTAAGATAATGAGTAGAACGAATTATCACTAAATGCCCCGTCAAGTTCAAGCACCATTACTGGCCGAACCCTACGTTTGAATACAGCCCGGTTTAATCTCAGGTCGAGTTCCAAAATAAAGCGCACTGGCAAGAATGCTTTTCGGTTTTCGGTCTGACAGTTTAATGCCCTCAATCTTAGTGTAAAGTGCCTGGAAGCGAAAAGGGGTTAGGTAAAGGAATATTTGATGAGGCCGACCCGATATGACACCTAGATCGTGAAAGCTTCCGGGATGACATCCAAACAGTTGAGGGATGTAGACGAAAATACCACTAACAGCCCCGCACAGCGGCATCCAGAACGACTTAAATGCGCGCTGGCAAAATACGGTACAAAATCAAATTTATGTTAGCCATGTCTACGGCTTAAAAATTATGCAAAGAATTGGAGAAAAATTATAATAGCCTGCATCCTACAAACTACCCAGGTGCCACAATCCCCCTAATGATTTTCTGAGTCGGACGAATAAGGTTCGCATCCCGCGCTGTTGCCGCTTTGTAACAAGACTGATGGGAGAGGAGGGGTCTGTCGGGGTGCGCACACGGTGACACGGACATCTATGCAGCAAGCATTTGGCAACAACCCTGCCTCGATCGCTCGCACTCGTTTTCACCGATATAAAGCGAGTGTTTTGCAAAATTGCCTCCAGTGCGCATCAGCGGCGCAAACCCTTACACGACTCGTTCAAACGATATTTAATGTTCTGCAACAAAATTAAACGCCGTATTTGCTCTGGCCCAAGGACTCCTGAAATGAACGTCGAATTTGTTAAAAGAAAAGTAAATGTGATTTAATTTAGCAGCAAAGAAACGGTGATGAACGCGGTATGCAGTAGATGCGATCTTCTGGTTGTTGACATAGTGGAGCGGCCGTCCCACGGCCAGGTCGAGGCGCGCTTTTCATAACGCGCAGTTGCTGAACCACCTCCGTTCACATGCACCGCATTACAGTAAAACGAAATACACTTATTTTACAAATTCAGAGAAAATATCACAAGCAATTCAATTCAGTCCTCAACATACAGTCCCAAACATTAACGAGAAAGCTTTCAACTTGTGTGTAATGTATGATGAGAGTCGAACAAATTAACGTGTCGTGTTATTTTCGACTAACCCCCTCTAAATAAACACACAATTTTAATAAAGCACATCAACACTGTTTCAAATTTCTAGCCAGTACGTATTTTCGCATTTTAAAATAAACTAATAAATATGGATAATATATAAAGACATTCACGTGACTGTCATATTCTGTCATATGTATTTACACAGCACGTTCTTTACCTTACTTTCCGTAGCAGCGCTGTCTCTAATTCCAGCTTGTGGTAATTCACCTTAATTTGCCACTTTGAGAAATTCTGCAGTTTTCTCATACACGGCCTTCCTCTCTAGAAAAAAATGAAACGTCACGGGCTTCCTTCATCACAGAGAACACCTTCCCCGCCCCCAAACGCGCACAATTGGAGCAAGGCATAGAAACATCGCTGTCCAGCCCGAGGCTCTCCTGAAGCTAAGGTGTACCTGTGATCAAACTAGATTATTTACCTAAAGCACACGTGTTTACATGAGGCAGGATATCCAAGTAAAAAAAAAAAATTATATGGCGCTGACCCGTAAAATAAAATGTCAAATTAATATAATAACTAAATCATCATATATTGTGTATAGAAAACCGTGTCATGTTTTACACAATTATATGGAATTTACAAAATATTTCGAACAGTCCAAAAAAGCAGTTTAATTCATAAATGCTTATATTGTCTTACGTAAACGTTCACCTCCAACTGGAGAAGAGCTGTGCTTGCGTGCGAGAAAGGAGAGCGTATGTCGTCTCCTAGAATGTAGCGCAAATGGCGGCGTCTGCAAATAACAGCACCGACAGTATTGTCTTTTTAAATATCTGTAGCTATATATAGGTGAGAGAGATTAACACGTGTGCACGTATATCCTTTTACACCAAAAACTGCACGCAGATACGTTTTCTTTGTCCAGGACTGTCAAAATTTGTGCTGACTGCACAACGTGATACCCCTTACAGTAAAAAATAAAAAAATAAAAAATAAAACGATATTTGAAGATGCAGCGATTCATATTTTCACACGTAGTAACGTCTTACACAATTAAAAATTCGTTGGAGAAATAATATGCCCTCCCACCTCTTTAACTGAGTAAAATTCTGTAAATATTTATATAAACACTTTTGGCATTGCGTGGATACACGCTGCGTTTCTACTATTTAACACTCAACACACAAATGACCAACTTTCCTCGCAGCTTGTGGACTTCTGGAATGACAGCAGGGTTTCTTACTACTTGTGCCTTGGATCCCTTTAGCAGTCTGGTGAAGACTACAGACCCCCCCCCCCCCCTCACAAGAAAATACTTTAAATGCATAATAAAATGTAAATGATTACAGCAACGAAATTAATACTAAATGTTGTTAACATGTGTAAAAAAAAAAGAGAACCTGCAAATGATATGCTGGGTTCTGAAGTCCCCAGGTTAAACCCCGCCCCCAAGAGAATTACCTTAACTACATTCATGTAGTACTGCATCTCACTCACACATACATGGCACTGAGGACAATTATGGCTCACATTTTAAACAGTGAATATGTGTACAAATCTTTCTGTTGCATATTACAATGCAATTTAACCTAGAATGGTGGCTCACTCTTGAAGTTATGGGCTCGACTGGAGATCTCATAATTTGCATGAAGTTTGGATATTCTCCCCATGTATGCATAGTCCTCCTTTAAGTCTTCCACTTTTCACCTACAGTCCCAATACAGCGCATACTAAGATAATGGTAAAATGCAGTAAAATGCAATTACTGTGAGTCCAGAGTCCTCGGTACCACATATCCAGTCTTATACACCACAGGCTGTTTGAGATATGCTACAGGCCACCTTGTGACTGTTGGGAGGACAGGCACTTATATGATGAATTAACTGCTGAGCATACATGGTTGAGACAGGCAAAAGAGCTTTAATTTAGATATCACATATATCTGAGATTAACCATTGCCTTACACACATCCCAAAAAACATTCAGATAACAATTACAACAGAGCCAATGCAGAAAACACACCAGCCTTCGTCAAATATTTTATTCATTTGTACAGGGCAAAGCGTACGTTTCCGGCGCGTACAGCATTATGAACTGCCATGCTGCTACACATTGAATCGCTGTTCTTTGGGTTACCACCAGTCATTATCAGTATTGCAGGAAAGGGTCTTGACGAGAGGAGATAAGCTCTCCCTGTAGATTATCGAAGTCTCTGCTCACTGTGCTTCGTCAGGCACGGCCGTTAAACCAAGCCTTGTGATAAAGCTGTAAGGAAAACAGTCATCATACAAGGTGTCTATTTGTTCTGTCATATATGAACTACATTACTGGGCAAAAGAGTCAACAGGAACAATGCAGGCTAATCACACTGAAAATATGCAACATTTCTGCAACAATAAGGTGTGCAGTCTTGACACTTATTTTTTTCCAGTTCTCCTGTTGGAGCTACACAGTTGGCCACAGCGGTTATGCACTGACAGGAAGGGGCGAGGAATACCTTTCATGTAGTCTTCAATGTGTTACACTGGGCCCTTACAAGACATCAGAAGTGACAAGTTGCAACCATTGTAGCAGCTATGTCCATGCTGTGCTGCAAGTTCTTAATTTTGTATCTGCAAACAGCATCTTGAGTTTAGTGTAGACTGAGATCTACTGAGGACACCTTAAACTTAACGTGAGAATGACATGCAGAAATACAAATCAACTCAAAAACGGACCACAGCGTACTTATAAATACCAGAAGGGTGCATTTGTTACCCAATGATAAGCATAGTGCTTGTAATTATTGTATAATGTATATGCTACAACAAGCCACTAGATGGAGACCTTGACCACTGACTCTCCTAACACTCGTCTAGTCACGCTCGCTCTGGTAATATTAACCTTTGTGACACAATTACATCGAATCATTGCGTTACAACTGTCGAAATTTTTATTGTAACGCACGATTACGCCCGACCGAAAGCCAGGTAAAATACTAATTTCTTCCAGCTGCCAGAGGAACGACAGCGGCATTTTTCAGGTTAGCATAGCGGTGACGCAGCTACTGGGAAGGAGAGGAAGATACAAAATCCTCCTGGACTGCCAGATCTGAAAACGCTGCCAAGCGCATATGCTGAATGGCTTTGATTCTGTTGGCATGCTATACCTGCAAGCTTCTCGAATGAGTAGAAAATCAATCGTAATTTCAAGCCAACAGATCGGATGGTACCTCAGACCTATTATGGATTTCCAGTAAGTAGTATTAAAACTGGTTCATAAAAAAAAAGAAATGGAAAAGCTTGCTGGAAACATTTTACTGACACTTTGATAAGTCATACTGAACTTAAAAAGTCATTAAGAAGAAGAAAAAACAAAACCAAAATCACAGAGGCAGACCTCCATTAAAGACTTGCAGAAAAGGTCTCAACAGGGTCTCTACATGCATGAACAGTGAGTTTAGGGTTATGCATGTCTCAACATACATACCACAAAGTGACAATCATGTAGAACCCCTCAACACCGTATAATGGCCCCATCTCACTCAAGTGAAATAATCGTTACCGATCTAATTTTCTAGTATTTCTAGTCCTGCATATACATTTCTCAGCATTGCATTTATATGGTTTATACAGTCAGACTTCAGCTAATGCCCAATCATTTCACTGGCTGCCAAGACGACCAAACCCTGACAGTCTTGTGTTAAGGTTTCAAACAAAAAAGATGTATCACACACACACACACACACACACACACACACACTTCAGTGCTCACCATAGGCACTGCAAAATAAGTTGCAGTGGTCAATTATTACAAAA
>JABJVR010001932.1:10457-55795 GCA_025773905.1 Chitala chitala
CACACACACACACACACACACTTCAGTGCTCACCATAGGCACTGCAAAATAAGTTGCAGTGGTCAATTATTACAAAAAAAATAATCTCCTACATCCCACACAACAGACCTTTAGCCACCCCTCCTCCCAGTGCTAACCCTACACCCAGGGGCAGAACATCCAGATAGCCGCTCCCTCACAGCTCTGAAGCCTTGAAGCACCTCAACTGGCAGTGCTAAGTACGACAGCCAGGACCATCACCACTAGCAACAGCACCAGGATCAGGATACATGTCTTCTTACGAGACTTGTGCTGTAACAGAGAGACAGGCATGTCTCACCAACAGGCTGTGTAAATCACGCCCCTACTAACTGAATGAGCTGCCACATTGCCAGGCACATCCCACCCCCTAAAACATGAGCAGGCATGACACCTGAACCAGAACTGCCCTTATCATACATCATCTGCTGTTGTAGTAGGACTGCAATTCATTACATAATATAGGTGACTATCAGAGGCAGTTGTACAAAATGACTGGTACTAGTTATTGAGGTTTTTTTTTTTAATCATATAAGTAGGTCTGGATGCATCACTTGTAGTCAGTTTGCAAAAGGTAATGTCATTGCTCCCACAGAGTAGGATACTCGTACCTGGCATTGAGAGGCCTTTTGCAGCTGACCCACTCCCTTCTCCACATGGACTTGTGTGCTCTCCACGTTCGCCTCTATGCTGTCTGTCAATCACACACACACACTACCAATCAGAGGGTCCCACAGATCACTCCTAAGCTTCTCCTGCTAATACCAATCCCCGCCCATGCACTAACCATAGACTGCCACCTACCAATCATGTCACCTTGGTCATGAACCATCAGTGCTACGTCCTTGAAGATGTCATTCAAGTCCCTGATGTCAGACTACCACAGAAAGAATGCAAAACAGCTCTTAACATGCAAAACCATTCACCACGAAAAAAGATTATCACATGCTCAGAAATAAAATAAGGTTTTTTTAATGTTAACAGACCTCCAGCTTCCGAAGGCTCATTTCACGCTCCTCAATGAGCGCCAGGTCCTCCTCAGTGATGGAGGTCTCCTGTGTCTGGGCTGCTGTTTGGCCCCAAGCATCCTGGCTAGAGAGGAGAATGACAGGGATCAAAGGTTACAACATGTACAGTTTAGACCATTAGATGTGTGATGTCATAGAGCACCACAGTGGAAATGTATTATGTCTGTATGTGAAATAACAATGAAGGGTGTTTTTCCCTCTCAGCTCGTCCCAAACACAGTGTTGGGTCATAACCCAGCCAATTAGTCTCACTCACTGCTCGGCGGTCTCCAGCTGCTCTTTGTGACTGCTCCCTTCCTTCTGCAGTGGATACAAAAATGAACAGCAGTTTTACAGGGTGGGGTAGAAGGCCTGGGGGCTCACGGTTTCAGCATCAGCACAGACACAGGAGGCTTACAGAGAGGCGGGAGGCAGCCCGCGCCCGGGCCACGGACTCCTTCCCCAAGCGGGCCGCACGCCGCTGCTCTGCCTGCAGGCTGTTCAGAGCAACTGTGAAGTTGTTCCTTAGACGCTCCATCTGAATCTTCTGCTGCCTCTGAGGGATTGAAGGCCACAAGTGGAACATGCGTGAGCACACCTCTGTGCATAACTAAACACAGACTCAAACATGTAGTTACACACCTGCTCTGATGAAGACACAGCTCGCGGCAGTGAACTCAAGTCTTTCATATGGCCATTGGTCTCTTTGGCAAGTTGGTTACTGTTCTGCTGCAACTTATGCCTGTATAAAGACATGGATATCATGGGTATAGAGAAACACGCACTCACAATAGGTGAGCATTTCACTCACACACACAAGGTGGACAAAGGCACCACCAGTGACCATCTGTCCATCCATCCATTCTCTATACCGCTTGTCCAATGCAGGATCGCGGGAAGTCTGGAGCCCATCCCAGGAGGTACAGGGCAGGTCCCAACCCATGACAGGACACACACACATTACGGGCAATTTGGAGACACCAATCAACCTAATCTGCATGGCTCTGGACTGTGGGAGGACAAACTGGAGAACCCAAAGAAAACCCACCAAGCACAGAGAACATGCAAACTCCACGCTCACAGATCTGAGGTGGGAGTCGAGCCCCAGGCCTGGGGATACGAGGCAACAGTGCTAACCACCACACCACTCTGCCGCCACCCACCAGCAACTAGTGCAAGGGTATTCATTCAATATTTCACTCCAAAAACCACTTCTCTGAGTTACAGGAAACTTGGAGCCTACCCCCATAGACTAATACCATTCCATAACACTGGATTACATTGGTCAAAAAGCAGATTTTCTGTTTGTTCATTCACAACAGCTGCTGTGCTCTACAATGAGAATTTTGGAGAAAGGTAACATACAAGCAGACAGTAACAGCACTTTCCAGTGTAACAGTGCCTCGCAAAGCATCATAAAAATCTATCAGAACAGCAGCACTCCATCGTTGAGAAATGGTGGGAGGGCATGACCTAAATCCCACGATGCACTACGACCCAGAAGATGTTTTCAGAACCTTGTGAACGAAGGTTGAAAGGACTCACAGCCTGTCCTGCGCCTCACTGATGTCCTGCTTGGTCCCAACATGGTCCAGTAACAGTTTAATTTGAGCCGCTGTGGACACAAACGGAAAATTGAGCATTACACCACTGCTACATAACTACACAGATCTGTAGTACAAACTTACCTAAATCTTGACGTGTGGATGTGCGTGCACGCCCCCACCCACGCGCGCACACACACTTTTAACTGCTGCATGAAAACCATAGTTTTTATTAGACACTTGTACAGCAGTGTGGGTCCAAAACAAATGAGACATTGGATATAGTATCTGTGAAGATTTTCAGAATTATCCAAGTATTTTACATAGTCTTCCATTATACACTGCTTAGCAAAAAAATAAAAAATTACCTCTGGAGGCAGTGCCATTAGGTGATATTGCTTCAACTGGTCTTGTCTAAACTCAGCAACATTAATGCTGCAATAAAATGAAATTGGCCGAGTGTCTGAATCTACCGAATGGCCACGTTCTCCCATCGGTGGATTTTTTTTTCCCCCCTGAAGACACAGGGAACACTGAACTCCAAATGCAAACTGTGACTTTTTTTGGCCAGGCAGTTTGTATTGATTCAGAGGTGTTTCTGGTATGTGTGCACTGATCCCAAGCTTTGCTTTGAAAATTGAGATTGGACCAAGTTTAGTCTTAGAGAGCAACTTTCTAAAAGCCTGTTATGTCTGACCCTTAGAAATGAAGGGCGAGGGACTAACCCAAGGACCAGGTCTCAACCGGATAACCTTGGTTTGGCACTGTATGGGATTTGAGGAACAAAGACTCACTGTTGTGGGTGATCTTCTGAATATTGGCACTGCACGTCTGTATATGGAAGCTGAAGTCCACCGGCGACCGGCAGTAATCGTCTCCTCTACCACGTGACATATTGTGGCTGTGAAAGTGTTGCAGCTTTCTGCTGAGGACGTGTAGCAGAGGAGTGCAATACATCAGTGAATCCACACAGTACATGTATACTAGCTGCACTGAACAAAAATCAATTTCATCCTTCCCAATAACAGCTAGTTCTCTCTGAAATGACTATGAAGTACCTTGACCAAACATTTTTTTTTTTTTAAATTGTACTAGGCAGTTAAACATTGAATACACGCACGTACACCTAATAGCAAAACTAGTAGCAAAATGGAAATAGATCTGACCAGGTTACCTCCTCTGTTACAGACATACTAAATACCATATGAAACGTCACTGAAACGTTCATGTTATACTTAACATTAACAAAAACGTTCAGTTATATCATTTTGGTAAACAATAACAGTTGGATTAATGGGAGTCTATGACATGAATGAACTACGATCTCTTTAAAAACTGGCTTTGTATTATGTGCGACAGGGCAACTTATTTTGCATGTCTATATCTCACAAACTGCACTGCAAAAATTATGTAAACTAGCTCACCAGGCCTGTCTGCTTTCGTTTTATCAGACCAAATATCTCGAGTAACGATCTGACTTTTACTGATCTACCGCAATAACTACACACGCCAAGTACTTGGCAGTACAGAAAGCATCATCATGAGTGTATTCGGTACATTTCCACATACTTTTATACGAACAGCGGCAAAACTAGATGTTTCACAACATTTTTCTCCCTTGCCTCCAATCACCTCCTTAAATCATCCACTGTAGTTATCTAGTTACCCGAGTAATTTGTTTGGATTGTCCTTAATTTTTCCAAAAAGCGCATTAAGGCGTTAAAGTAACCGTCTTAAAGTGAGACTTACCAGACCAATTACACAACAAATATCAAGAACGAATAGAGTGTGTATCAACGCATTGAATTACTTCCCATGAATATAACTCACTGCCTACGACAGCAACAAGTGACTTTCATTTCTTCGTTATTGCTACCGGAGCTACGCGTTTTAAAGACAGCCAACTACGGGGATGTTAAAAATCGAAGTAAAATGTGAGAGAGAAACTGGTTCGTTTACAACGGGTAACAACCCTGTCTAACCTGTTCTGCGATCACATGCAATCCCAACGCTTAGCCTCAGATCACTCTTCAGTCTCGGCACCAACACCAAAATTAGTTAATTAGTTGGCGCAGTTGCATCCTTGACCATCCTTTACTATGGTGCCTCGGCAAGTCTTAAGATTCTGCCACACTGTCACACTGCAGCGTTCCGTTTTCTAGCAAGTTAATATTCTGTACGCTCATAAGAAACAATGATACCTCGCAAAACAATATTTAAAATAATATAACGGAACAAACAATGCACGGTACGTATAGGGGAGATACAATTTAGACGAATTTCCACAGAATAAAGTGAGCAAGTATTTTATAACAATGCTTCTTTCACAATAAGCCTAATTGCACTTACAGATTTAGAGAAGTGCACAAGCTTCGCACAACACCATCCTCCTACCTTCCTGTTTTGCACATTTAAACTTTACTCCTTACAGCTGCTGCCAACCTATGTTATATATTTCTTATACAGTGTTTATAAGATGTTAATATTTTTAGTAAGGCATTAATTCTATGTAATAGTATTTTAAGTGTTCTACCCATTTTTATCTTTCCTCTTACCCATTTAATAGTGAAATGCAAAGTTTTTCACCTCAAAGGGTTGTATAAAACATTTCAGTACCCACAGTAGTGTATGTCTATACATGTGACAAATATGATTTGAATTTGAAAACGTATACTAGACTATCATCATACATAAGTAGACCTTAAGTATCAGTGTTATAATTTAAAAATTAGAAATAACACAGTGCACCATGTAAACAAAAGTGTTAAAAGGTTTCTTATCCTCCTCAGCCCTCTGATGTTCCTGCTCTGGCACCATGTTCCACATGCACAACAAAAACACAAAAGAGGAAATGTGGACCATGATTCTGAGAAGAACCCAGATACATAAACCACAAATAAGTCATAACACAGACTTTTATGATGGCTAAGCTATGGATAGGTGCTAGAAAGGGCTATCATTTCTACTCTAGTCATAAATCCTTAGGGCTTATTCAGTTCTAATCAAGCACTTTACCAGTGACAGACCTGGCCACTGGAACACCTAGGAAGGCAATAAAACACAACTGTGATGTTCTACAGGGCTAAA
Source organism: Chitala chitala (assembly GCA_025773905.1). Lineage (NCBI taxonomy): Eukaryota > Metazoa > Chordata > Actinopteri > Osteoglossiformes > Notopteridae > Chitala > Chitala chitala. Next base: position 16,114 of record JABJVR010001932.1, read on the forward strand.
AGTGTGTGGGCAACTGTCAAGCTTTAAATCATTGGTCTGTTTTTACCTCTATTTCAGCCTTCAGTGAATTCCTTCCGTTGACCACATGGATAGCCAGCATATTTTAATGAGCGAGACAATGAGATTCACAAAGTTTTTTTTTTTTTTTTTTTTACATTCTAGGATCTTAAAAGTTTATTCTTTACACAAGTCATATTAAATTGCCTGGCACCTAATCCTGCTACAAATATTGCAGGAATAGCAATTCTAAAAATATTTTCTTTTGGCATATTACACTGCCTGAATTTAAATCACACAAATGAAATAGGGGATAGTTTATTTACTTCACAAACATTTCTTTAAGTGCTCATTCTGACACCAAGCAGATCTGGTCAAAATTATGACATTCAGGGCACTTTGACCCATGCACCTTACTGTTCCCGTGACACTGACCATGCAGTGAGGTTAGAGGGGCAACAACCAAGAGTGCAGCCACAACAACAAAATGTGCTGACAACCTGCCAGCTAAACCCAGGCTTTGCCTTTTCCCCTTATAGGAGCAGCATTAACAGAGCTGTTCCTGAACACAAAAGGTTCCAATAAACTGCAAACAGCTTCCAAGTCTAAATAAAAAAAAAAAAAAAAAAAGCCAAAATTAAATTTGGAGTAGAAAACTATGCCTAGAACAACACCAAGAATGCATCAAAGTTTTAGGTACCACAGCTGTCCAATGTCACTGATAGGAGAAGAGGGGGGAAAAAAAAAAAAAAAAAAAAAAAAAAAAAAAACCAACGTCAAAGACTTCAAACTTAACTGATCAGGCTAGTGGTACCGTTTTCCGTTACTCAAACATTTCCCCTTGCCTTTTCTAGGCATATACTCAAAGTAAATCAGCCAGAAATATATACAATATAACAGCCGTTCAGCTGACAGTCACATCTCAAAGGGTGTAGGTCCATTCGGATTCATCATAAACATCTGCATAGGTGTCTCCTAGGTGATCGTCCATGAGCTGCCAATGGCAGTCCATTAGCGCATCATACAGCTCCTCACTCGCTTCCATAAACTGCCGGTTGGCCTCCTCCACGTCCACCTCTACACTGGGGTCTACAGTCCAAAGACAAGACCGCAGAAACATGCAGTCAAATCTCAGCAGAAACACACAACAAGCAGAAGGTGAATCATATGATGAAGGCTGCACATGCAGTGCAAAAATCAGACAGTGTTTTACCCACAATGCACTACAGAATCTTCAAAAATTAGTATAGTCACCAACAATACAAGTTGCCCTGGACAGAATGAATATTATAAAACAAACTCACCCTCCAGATCCTCATCTTCTACTTCTTCAAAAGTCTGTTAAATACACAAAAACATTCTTAGAAAATGCCTCAGTGGAAGTCATAGCACATGAAACACTTGAAGTTCACACTGAAAACTACACATACAGGAGTTGTATAGCTACCTTTCCCCAAGATGGGTAGGAAAGCTGCTTTACCTCAGAGGAATTCTGCGTGCAGTCAGCCTGCCCATAGCTGTAGCTGTAGCTATCTAGACTGACGTCATAGGCCCAGTCTGAGTAATAATTAGAGTAGGGTTGCTGATACTGTTCAAGGGTGTAGATGTAGCTGTAGTCGTAGTTGTCAGAGTAGCCGTAAGCGTACGTCTCCGAGCCGCTTGTTGATGAGCTGTTTTTGTTTCTGGGATAAGTGGGACAACTCATCTGTGACAGCCATTCTGTTTTTGTTTAACCCGAGTTACACACACTGCTGAAAAGTACAACAGACAAACTATACACAAAAAAAAAAAAACCCCACACACAATACATGTGATGTAACATCTCTCCCAAATGACAAAGTGAACTACTGCTACCTGACACATCAAACAGAAACAATGACAGTGGCACTGATGATGGAGGCTATGAACAAACACTCACATCTTGTTTGTGGCTAGACTGAGCCGCAGTGGCTTGGCTCCTAGGCCTCTAGCCCCTTGGCACTCCAAAAGAGCCCTCTTTTGGTCACGCTGAGTGGGAAACTCCACAAATCCACACCCCCTGCAGTACAGAATGGAACAATTGCAGTGAATAATCCTCCACCACAGAAGAAAAAAAAAAAAAAAAAAAAACTCAGTTCTCAATACAGCTCACCTGGAGTTACCTAGGCTGTCCAGCAGAACTTTACCACCTTGACAGGCTGGACAACGATTAAGGAAGAAATCATACAGCATGCCATCATCTACCTCAGGAGTCAGATCGCCAACAAAGAGAGAGAATGACTGGCTATAGGAGAAATGAAACCGCAGTTAGTGCCTATGCAAAAGGGACAGGCAGCAGAAGCAAAACACACCAACATGTGGCGAGATGGAGGATGAATGAAAAAGCAGCAAGGCTGCTGTGTGAGTGACATCATTATGAATGCGGTACAACTGAGCCCCGCCCACCCACTCTCTGACCCCCTTAGCCCCGCCCACCCACTCTCTGACCCCTGAGAGCCCCACCCACCTGCAGTCTCTCTTCCCATAGGTGGCTCTGTTTAACTTGAACCTTTTGGGCTTAAAAAACGGGGGAGAAAAGCCAAGCGAAAAGAGAAAGTGAACGCATGTGGCTGTTTTGTTGGAAAAACATGCCTCAAACTGTGGGAAACAATAATCTGATGTGTTCAGATTGATTACTACACTGCAAATTCTGCCTGAGTTTAGCACATATTCACACATGTATGCTGTCACAGGCACTTTACCGGCGTCGCTCCTGGCAGCGGCTTCCCGTTGATTTTCCTGAGGCATCTGTCAACTGCGGCCTCAGTTTTCAACTCCACAAAGCAGTAGCCTGCAGGATCGCTTAATGAACCAAGTAAACATCAGCACAATTTCATGCAATAGACTCCTCGGTTTTGGCCGTCACTTTGTGGTTGAAATCAACAGCAGCGCCCAAAGGATTAGAACCAATTAACGAATTTAAAATTGCCCTAAGCCTTTCTTACCCAGTTAACCTGTTGCGAATGACCCTCACTCCAACCACCTGCTCTCCCATCGTGGCAAAAGCAGACGAAATAAATCGTTCGTCCATGTAATGCTCCAACTGTAGAGTGAAACAGGGATGACCACAGTGGATTGTGATGGGAAGGAACCTAACCTTGTCAACCGTATAACTAGAATAAGGCAAACCTTTAAGGGCTGCTAAAGTATACACCCCGTACCTGTCAATATTAGCTAGGTTTAAGAAAGTCCGAAAGAGGCACTGTTAATGCAGACCACATAATCAGGACTCTGGAAATATCACATGCGCTCTTGCTCTGCTGGTAGAGTGTGTAACCCACTGATAACGAAAGGACACATCGCGGTAAAATCGCCAGGTTTCTTAAAGAACACGAGTTATTTAGTCAAAGCGACCGAAACGCGTATTGTGCTTAATGCCAAAACATACCATTTAAAAGGCAAGCGCAATTTAAATAATTTATAATAGAAGCTCTGTTCAATTCTCTCCGCTTGGTTCACGAATGCTGCGCCTGAACAGCATTGCATCTCGTGAAAAAGTACAGTTTAAATATAAAAAGTTAAGAAATAAAACTCACGTTGCCCATCCAAAGGCTAGTCATTTTGCAAAATTCACTCTTTTCCACTTGGAAAACCTTTAACTTGTTTGTTGGTCAATCACGATCTCTTCAAACACATATACCTACACGCCAGACAGTATCGCAACTTTTCTGCAGTGTTTGTAATAAGCGACCCCTAAAGGTTAGGTGCGCATCTCTTTATAACGGTAAACGTGAAACTGCGACTAGCCGAGCCTTAAAATTACCCAAAATTTTTCTAACCTGTCAGACGACTGTTATGACCATTGAGCTATTCAGATAAATGCTGATACGAAACCACGAAAAACAATAGCAGATGGTTTGGTTGTAGAGGAAAGAGTTTGGTATCTCATTTAATAGGCATTTGATGCATAATGCACAGCTGATAAATTGTGCGCTTTATGTAGTGAAATTATGTTATAATTGTTGTTGTTGTTTCAAGATAATTTAATTTTCATTGATATTTTTTGCTTATGGTAAAACTTTTGTTTATTGTTTCCTAGTTATTGGAAACAATGAAGTAGGTTTGAGTGACCTCAAAGTCATATTAATTAGGCCGCATGTCTTCGGATGGCATAGGTAATTACTGCTGTATTGTTGTCTTCCTCATTACTTTCTGGTTGCATTACAGCATTCGCCTCATAGGGGAATGAGGAAACATTTAGATCTGTACTTTATGATCTGCTATTAAACTGATGAGGGTTTCTGGATTTTAAGCAAATGACGATTATTATACACGTTGCGTTCAACGCATTACTTATTCGTCCATCAAAAATATTAATACTAGGTAGAGGTATGACCCAGGGAAACTGCGTCATTACTGTTGGGGACCTATGACTCTGTATTCTGATATATTGCCATCTGGTGGCAAAACTGTAATCAAACGTTTCAAAATTGACGCTTAAGAGTGTAGAACGACATGATCAGAATAAATCTGTAGTAGCTAAGATAACTAAATAGATGTTAGTCAAACAAATTAATCTAGCCACACATTGTTGATCCAATAACTGAAGTCACATTTAATTGTGGCGTGTTTGACTTTTTTCTTTATTGACAACGTTAAGTATGTCTGAGGCAAGTTGTGTCCATATTTTAACATTCCCTCTTGTATTATTAACGTTGTGACTGTATCAGTCAGGGAGTCTATTTTATTTTTGTGTTTCAGGGTGTTTTTAGCCAACCTCTTTACAGACCTCGAGGTTAGTTTGTCCTTTGTCAGTGTGTCATGGCCTATCACCGCTTGAATGTTTGCAAACTGGAGTGCCAAACCACATGGATAATGGCACAGATGCCCTGTATGTTCCACAAGCCAGACCAAACATTCATGACATTGGGGGAGTTTCCACAGTGGATGTAGCGACCAGGTTATTTAGGACCAATTTATGCGAGTGGGAGAGTCAGCAAAAATTGAGGTCAGACATCTTCATTTCCAGAAATGAGAAGAAATAAAGTGTGCCTGAGACACTGAGGCCTTCTTTCAAAGCAGGGCTCAAGCATGCAGTTAATAAAAGGTGACAATGCAGTGCAGAGGCCTGTCTGTTCTTTATCACAGATGACCTGCGCTGGTGTCACAGTGTCTGGCAGTACAGATTCACAGGTTGTCTCACATAGTGTTCTGTTTCCACCTGACTGTGCCAAATACCTGCCAAACTGAAGAATAGAGGTGAGAGAACAGTCAGTTTGAGATATATGAGATTTCAGTGGCATTTTATAATAATGTCAAGACATGGAAGACTCAGCAATACAGGCCAATCTGTCAGCCAAATACAGCATAGAGCTCCCCATATATATATACAGACAGTTGACGGGCCAATCATTTTTTTTTTCCCAAATACCTCTGGACCAATCAGGCGTTTTTTATTAAAACAGCTCTTCTTATTGGCAAGCACTGTACTTTTCCACTGAACGTTCCTTGACAATCTATGTCTCATTTAATTGCTTCCATTCATTTATCAGAGCTGTCAAACCATCACAGAGATATGGCAGTCGAAACTCAATCAAGGAAGTTCGTCATTTCATGTGTGACCCATTCAGCTTTTTAGTTAAACCTAAAAGTTACTGAGTGTACAGGATGATTCGTGCAAGTTGCATACATTTAAGTTCCTTCCTTTACTGATCCCAGTGCACATTTTAATACACAGTATCTGTCTTCTTTAAGCACCATATCTGTGAGAGCTATTTAAGTGAAAATGACAGTTGGTGTACAAGAGAGTAGTATCCTTATCCTGTACACAGAGAAGTGCTTGTTTTGAAGGTGGTGACTTGCTCCTATGACCTTGAAGGGCTGGTATGAAGTCACAATTCAGAGCAGCTCCACACTCCCCACACACATTGGTATGAAGTCACAATTCAGAGCAGCTCCACACTCCCCACACACATAAAGGCCCTGCTCACACTAACAGCTAACAGCACCATGGGGGGTGTGGTAGATTTGAATGTTTGAATCCAACAGAAAGGTTGCAATAATTGGCACCCAGTCCAGGGTATTCACTGCCTTGCACCCTGAGCTGCCTGGGATAGGCTCCAGGCCACCCACAAACACTGCAGAGAATAAGACAGATGTAACACAAAGGCTCCCATATTCATACATACAGCACAGATGTGAGGTGGCTGCACATCAGAAAAAAGGAAAGCAAGGAGAACCATTTTAACAGCTTACACATATGTTTCACTGCATAAATTGTACAAAGGCCTATAAACTGAGGGAAGACAGGAACTGTGCCAAAAAAAAAAAAATCCCAGAATCCTTTTACCGTTATGCTTATATGAAAACTAATCTTTAAAAACTTTTCTTTCTCTCCTAGATGCCCAGTTAACCCACTGCTGGTATATCTTCCACGGACTTACGGCACACACTCATCACGTGATGAAAAGTGAAGGTCAAGCCTCCCCCAAGTAAGCTACACACTTTGTTTTTCTCTCCAACCTGCAGGCAATGCCATACATTTCAACAAGAGCACGTCCTGGTAATATCTTCAGTTCAGACTGAGGAGTGCATCCACGACTTGTAATGCAACCAGAAAGTAATGAGGAGAACTTGATGGAACATCAGCGGGCTTGCTTTTCCCATCATTCCTCATCGCGGAAGGTCAATGTTACAATGATAAGTCACACTCAATCTCTGCACCATAGAATGCACATCATTGGGCAAGTCCAATTTTCTTTGCAAGAAAGCCTGCTCCCACAGAGTTTCGCATACAAGACCACGATAAGGCACCACCCCAGTTTGCAAAGATCTTATCATTGTTTTGGTTAACAATAAAATGCTAACATTTGCAAAAGATAAAGAGAAAAAAAAAAGTCATGAACAACGTTTTTAATACTTAATACAATCCACCATTAGGATTTATTCAACATCTTGATCTGTGCAATCACTGCAGTGTAAAACAGAGGGTAAAATACAGAATTTGGACACCAGCATCACTAATGTTCAATGAGAGAATCATTACAAGAAACATTACTCAGTAAGTTGTCTAATTAGACGTCTGTTTGGGAGATAAATTTTTTATTTTTTTTATGAAGGCATTATTTTTCAATGAGCCAGATGTTCAGAATAATTTGCTATTCTGTTTAGTAAGACAGCTTGTTAAAAACACATTAATTATTCATCTCCCGGTTCACATGGAGAACTGTTTAGGGAAGCTTGCTTTACCAATGTAAACAGACCCTTTGGCCCCCAACTGAGTAAGCAGAGCAACAAACACACTGACTACTTAGCAATGTGCCACGTACAACCAGCAAAAGCTAACTGATGTTATCACAGGATGTGCATTCTGAGAAGAGCATTCATTTAAAACAGAACTGAAAATCATCTGACAATCACATAAAACACAGAAAAGAGGTTAGAGAAATAACATCAGAATGTTTAAGCTTTATGATCAAACACCATTGGACAGGGTGACCTCACATGACCCTTGTACCCTTTAATATGGACACCTGCACATTACTGTGATCCACAGTCACTTCGGCATTTCAAAAAGTAACTCAGAGTTATGTGGGCTCTTGCAAACAGAGAGATCATTGCTGTTAATATTTGCTGATTTTTAAAGCATTTGGTGGCAAATCGGCAGGGTTCAACATTGAAAACCCATGAACAGAGATGCTGGACCTAGTGCAACCAACTGAGCAAAACCTTATTCCTGGTGGTACTCCTTAGCTCCCCCCACCATACACTGTGCAGGGTTCTCGGTCTCTTCTATAATAATGCAAAAGCACTAAATAAGAAAGCACACAAGCATTGCCCCTTTGCAGGAACATGCACATTAGGAGAGTGAAAGAACGAAAGTGCAAAAAAAAAAAAAATAATAAAAATAATAATAATAATAATAATGCAAGAGGAAACCAGCAAACGTGGATGCCGTTACATACTATTGTTGTCAAAGTTGCCTGAAATCACATCACTTGCATTTGCTCTCCCTTTTTTCCAGCAAGCGCCTCACTTTCCAAGTCATGATCCCTGCTATTGCCACACAAGTGATCACCACAGCAACAAACAGGCCAACGAGAAACACCACGTCCCCGTCTCCATGGAGACGAGAGTAGACCGCGCGGCGGCCAAGGTAATCCATGTACGCCGCGTGCACCTGGCAGGAGGTACAGAGCACCAGGAGCGTGTGAAACAGCTGGTGACCCTGCCCCAAGAAGTCGCAGCGGCCCGTCAGCCAGCGCTCCGGCCGAAGCAGGGTGAAGCAGAGGGCGCTGGCCAGGAAGAAGCCCACCTGGCTGGCGTGGAAGCGGGCGGCGGGGTCCTGCTCACAGTCTGGCATGCACGCCCACAGGCGATGAAGCACAGGGCTGATGTCCCACACGTAGGCAAGGCCAGAGGGCACAACCTGGCCCACCGTGAGCACCCAACTGGGCAGGCTGTGACTGCAGTACTTTCCATAACAGCAGCCGAAGCAGGACAAGCAAGAGAGCAAAGCGGCCACAGGCATGAATGGCACCCGGGCCCACCATGGCCAGTCGTGCCGCAAGGCGTAATGGAAGTGCACCACGGCGCTACCGTACTGGTACACGGCTACACCCACGTAATCCAGGAAGAAGAAGGCGTGGTGACTGAGGGCACAGCGGGCGCCAAGGAGGTGGGCAAGGGCACTGAAACTCATGTAGCAGACGGACGAAAGCAGGAGGATTAGCAGCGGCCAGGAGTGGGTGTCGCCGGCAAAGTCCACTGTCTGCACCAGCTGGGTGGAGCGCAGCAGGATGAGCAGCGCCCCCAGGAGGTGCGTCCACACGTTCACCGTCTCGTTGTGCCTCTGGAAGAGCGACAGGAAGTAGTAGCGCCAGGCCTGGTTCAGTGGGCGGTAGCCAGTCAGGACGTGGTGTTCCCTGAAGTAGTGCGGCACCTCGCTGTATGCCACAGTGCCTGGCATCGAGGGCGTGCCTGCTGCCAGCACCTGGGGCACCTGTTGCAGAGATATGAACAATCGCCCAATCCTCTCCATAGCCATTGTTGCCATGACGGCTAGGTTACAAGCGTGAGGAGATTATACACCTATAAAACAGAGGGTAAAAAATGTGAAAAATGTGTATACGCAGACCTTTGGGATAACACAGCTTGAAAACCAAAGAACTTTATTTAACTGTATGGACACCCACTCACTCTAATTATGCAATAGCATTTCCAGGTCCAACTAGGAAACCACAATTTCGTCATGTTTAAACACAAAGTGGAAACTTGCCATTTTCAGTTTGCAAGGCACGCGGGTCGCTGCTTATGTACGGCTGATAAACTTGCCATCCCCACATAAAGAAAGTGTTGTGTTACACATGGCGCCAAATGTTTGTTTAGCAATTGGTTCATTTTGGCGCATGTATCTTGTATAAAAGGGGATTGTGGGGTTCCGGGGTGAGAAATAAATTAATGAACTGGCGTCTGTGATGTCCGCGTCTTTCGCGTAGTTTGTCCAACATAACAGAAAGGTTTCCTGAGTAAGTTGCCATAGAACTGTTTAATTGTAAAGTAAATATGAGTGTGATTCAGAGTTTATATAAACTCTGGAGTTCGGAGAAATACTTTTAATGCATTGCTGTTTTCTAATGTTAAGATGAGAGTCTTCATTTGCAGCGGTAATCACTCCATGCCCGTTAGCATCCCTGTACGGCGATTGTTAACGAGGAGCGAACATAAACGCCGCTTCATTTATAGTCGAACTATGCGGTGCGAAGGTCTTAAAGCCGGGAACGTAACAGAAGGGTTGATGCACATTAATAACTTTCGGATTATACATTTACCCAGGAGGCTGAAACTAAGAATCGCACAAAATATAACCTGTGGAGTGGTGGGCTAGTAAGGGGCTATAGAGCCTTAGCCTCGTGCTTAGACATTCTGCATAAATTAATTGGTACTGCAAATTTACCTTCATGAGAGTGAAAAACACTATTTAGTTGCTTTTATACCATGCGTCCTGTGCCGTTGCACACACAATATTTATCATGATTAGAATTTCCGGAGTCCCTTGTTTTTCGTGCTGACAACACGAAAATTTTCCGACATCCAGCTACACTCCTATCGGACGCATACAGTTCTGAAATCGTAGCGCAAGTTCGTGTGCCTTCTTTGAACCTTCTGAAGTATAAAAAAAAAAAAAAATTTTGAAAAAAGGCTTTTTCATTGCATCCCCCTCCCCCAAAAACCCCCAGAAGAGTATTTCATCTATACTGTAATCAAGATTCTTAATCAAGCAGTGATCAAAACTGGTAGACGTGACAATTTCATATTTACCGGCTCTATTATTTGATATTTTGGTTCAAGTCGAACTGTTTCCTAGAAAAAATTAAAACCTTTGAATATGACATGTACAAATACATAACATGCCGTAGAAGTTAATACTTGTCGCGCGTGCAGTCAAACCTAACGACTGACAAAACACAGGGTCTTTCAACATTTATTTTTCATTCATTAATTATTTCAAATCCATTTAAAACATTTGAAAACTTGTACATGAGCGGCGCGTTTGGTTCGTGGACGTTTCCTTCAACATTTCGAAAATGTTTCGTTCGGTGAGATGTGTCGCGGGGTCCCATTTGGGGCCCGGGACACGTAAACTATATAGTTTTATGTATTTATTGACGCGCCCTTGCATGATACTAATTGTCATTAGTCCTACATTTGTTTATTAGCTTGAAGATGCGGCCGCGGCCCATCAGTTTTCACTGGTGTAACACAGTTAACTTTTTTTGTTTGTTAGCCCCCCCCCCACCATCGGCACTCGAATTGATAGAGCATATAAAGATAATTTTGCTCTGATATTTATGTGCATAGATCCTTAAGGCCTTCAGTGTGTTCCTATAGTAACCTTCCTCTACCTGTACTGTCATGAGCGCACCTATCACGGAGGAAGATACACCTGAATTTACAAAGGTGCGTTTAAGACTATGGTTACAAAAAGCCTGTTTCAATCAAGCATTTCCATCAAGCTAGTCTTTCGTGTTTAGTTTGAAGACAGCACTATAGAGTAAAATGCAGCCAGACAGTTTTAAATTTCTTGATCATTCTGTACCATACAAAGTTCAATAATTTTCATGGCTGGTCACCAGTGGATATAATCGTACCAACAGACAATGTAACCAACCCTAAATTGTACAATGTTTTAGTTTTAATACAAATGTGATTTTATTTGATCTCAAAAGCACAAAAAACGTGTGGCTCTTGCGGTGAATTTGTGAATAAAATACACAAATCATCATTAAAGAATGTAGTCTGTACTACATTCGTTCAATCAGAACCAGCACATTCGCAACAATATTCAAAACATGAAAAATCGAATAAATACCTTAAAAGTATCCGAAATCCTTAACAACGAGACTGACCGCGTCTGCCTCCAACGTTTTCCATACAGGTTGTGTATACCACACTGATGTTAAGCCTGTGCACCCTCTTTAAAGTATGTTGAACTGACTAGGACCACGCCTCTTGAACTTTTGAGGACTCCCGCAGCCACTCCGCAAGCTTGAAAACATATAGATACGTGCCTAGACTGAGCTGCAGCATCCAATTACTGCAGATAACGCAGCCTGGGGAGAGGAAGACGCGATGAACTTGACCGCTTAAAACTTTGTACTGTTTACACACGCTAGATACGGGTCGTGTTAGTCCTGGAGAGCATCTATAATGAAGTATCCGCAGTTAACTGGAAAAGAAATAAACGCGCAATGCATAAATGTTGCTACTTGATGGAAATTACTGTTTGTCCGAATAAGTATTAGTCCGGTTGGTTTAAGCATGCCCAGTATAGTAGTTTCTGGAGTATTCTTTAAACATCACCCGCCCAAACCGGAAAATGGAAGAAAAAACAGGGGGCGGGAGTATGATATTCTGTCCTCATCTTCTGGCTTTACGTAATGTTGTCCAGAGCGACAGCAAGCATCCGTATATGTATGTGAGATGCAGAATTATCAACACGGTTTTATCTAAACATAGTTGAGGTGTATTTTAATAAAAGGCGAAATTCCGAATTTGCAGGGCCATGCGTTCATCTGCATATAAGCATATAACCACTCGTAGTGTATCACGTGCAGTTAATTTTTTTTTTTCTCAAATGCGCCGACACACTGCACCGAGCAGTGTGTTTTATATAACAGGTATTTAACTTGATAATCTTGTGTAGTTGAACATGTTTGCTTCATAGGACACGGCGTGATGAAGTGTGAGAAAAGGATTTAGAAAGTGTCCGCTGGATACGGAAGTCGTCAGCGTCCTTAATTAACCAGATGTGTGAAAACAAGGTGCACACAAATTTGTCACTTTAGCAAGCGCGCATTCACAATTTGACGACTTGCGGTTTTGGGTGGGTGTGTCTGAAGTGTTCGTGTACTGATGTGTATGGGCAGTCTCTTCCCCAACAGAGTGTACAGGCGCGGCAGTTACGGTCGGATCTTCTTCGAGTGTGCCGACTGGGCGCTGCAGCCGGTCCTAGTGATGGAAATCGAATACGTTCGTAAAGAAGAGAGTGCAGTTTTGGTTCATGTTTAGGGACGTGCTCGCCTTGGTTCTGTGTATTTGCCCTTTTGCGTTTCAAGGCAAACAGGAGTAGATGGGTGGACTTTGTTTCATTTGTTAGGTTTTGGTAGCTCCTACCTCCCTGTAATTGTTTTTATTGTAGATTGCATTTATGTAGCCGTGGTGGGACCATAAGACTTTATTGACGCTGCCGTTTTCATTTTCTGTTGTCTTTTGTCGATGGCACGTTTTTCAGTTTGCGATATTAAAGCTCGTATTTTTTTGTAAGTACTCCTATCACACGCACTCAGAAGACCTTACCTTTTGTGCTAGTATGCTTTTTCTAGCCTTTATACACTTAAATAAACTCGGGGATGGGGGGATGTTTAACAATTGGAACCAGCAAACTGGTTCATTGCAGGTTTGGTTTCTGAATTTCTGTATGTGCTCCTTTGACTATCATGTGGTATTTAGTCTTTATCTGGCTACTGTTGCCTCACACCTCCAGGCCCAGGGTTCAAGTCCTGCCACAAACTCTGTGGAGTTTCCATGTTCTCCCTTTGCTTGGTGGGTGTTCTCCGGGTTCTCCGGTTTCCTCCCACAGTCCAAAGACATGGAGGTTAGGTTGATTGGTATGTCTCAATTGCCCGTAGTGTGTGTGTGCCCACCCTGTGGTGGGTTGGTGGCCTGCCCTGGGTGTCCCCTGCCCTGTGCCCTATGTGTTCTGGGATGGGCTCCAGGCTTCCCTATGATCCTTAACAGGATGAAGCAATATAGAAGATGACTGACTGGCTGCTGGTGACAAATTTTTTATCCCCACTAGAGAGCGCTGCTTAAGCATCAAGGAAATACAGTTGTGCTCCCATATCGGCTGATCCGCTTTACCGAAGTCAACAACAGGAGAATAAAAGACAGTTTGCAACTTTTAAACCGTGCGCCAATCAAGTTCATGCTGTACAGGCGAGCATAAACGTGATGAAGAGGGTATACTGAGTGAAGAAAAAATTTAAACCGAACCACTGAAATGGACACTTGAAAAATTAGATGAAGTCTTTTGTGTAATTCAAAAAGCAGAAGAGAAGATATTGGATATGATCCTTCAGTGATTAATGTACTTAGGTACCGTAATTCATTATTAGCTGTTTAGTGTATATAATTAAACCTGGAGACTCAGTGGATAGATTGGGTACCTGCAGTTCCCTGAGGGCTGTATTTGGTTGTTCACGACTCCCCCCAGGGAGGTGTGCTTAATACAGAGAACAAATTTTATAGAAAGATGTAACATGTTTATGTACTCTTACTATAAAGCTGCATTGTCTTCTTAAATATGTGTTGTACATGCATAATAATATAAGGTGTCCACTCTTATCCACAGTTCCAGCCAACTGTGGCAGAGCTTGGAACGTAATACCTGTGGATACTGAACTGTATCACATGCAGTGTGACAACTAGTTTGTAGGGAAGAAAATGGCATTGGTGCCAGTACAGATCAATAAAAAAACATCCATGTAATCTGTAATGATCTATTAAACTGAACACACATCACTTTAGCAACAGTATGTTTGTTGCTTATGTGAATGAGCTGGTCACTTTTAGGCTACTCTTCCATTTAAAAGCTTGGATTACTGTATGCATCTAGGGCAAACATACCACCAATACTACATATTTCATTTTTGCTCTGATTTTTTTCCTCCTGCTTATGTGGAATAAAAAGAGCACGAATGGTGGTGGTCAACCCCTTGCTATGAATTTCATGCTCACTGTTACATGGACTGATTCTGACTATTGTTTTGTTTATCCAGTCAGCAGGATGTAATATCTTAGCACATAATTGTATAAAGTGCCTGGCAAACAGGGATGTAGAAATGACGTGCCGTCCAGAAAACTGGCACACATATCCTACAAATGCACGTCAGTGAAAACCCGCAGGATTAACGTCATTAACGCCATCCGAACGTAGCTGCCGTATCTCATTGCAATCGCTCCCGTTTTCTGTGACAGGCAGCGTAGGGTTCTGTCTACGTTCTCGTTATCCACAGTTCTGCGGTGCGACTCGACCCTGTGGGGGGTGACTTTGTTTAAGGGTCACAGCGGTTTGGAGCTGTCACGTGGGTGTGGCTTATGTCGTTTATGAAGTCCCAAATGTAAACACTGTGCAGAGCAACACAGACTGCTGACGGTGTGATATGTCACCGAAGACATTTCCAGAAGTATAGAGAGCACAGCAGGCGTGAACGTTGGCATTATGATGACTGTTATATTGATGGAAATGTGCACTGAACGGGTTAGTGAGACTATTTATATTTTACAAGGCTGCTTCTCAATCCTTAACGTAGTAGCAGCAGTTGCTACGTCACCTAAAATTTAAAGTTTAACACTAATAATAATTTTATTTAGTCTTCCTTAAGGCTTCAAATTACAGAGCAAAGAAATAAGAATAGCGACGTTTCTTGCTGACATTTCAAATCTTTGACTCCGAACTCAGAGTCTAACTATTAGAACTCAAAAAGTTCCCATGTCCCAGCCCGTTTTTCCAGCTGGGCTAATTGGATGTTGTGGTCAGGTATCGGAGTGACATTTCCCAGAGAAATCCCCCAGCAGCTGCAAGCTCAAATTGTGCTGCTGCCACCTTGCCTTTTAGTTCTCGAGGCCGGACATTTTTGCTGTGCCGTTCGAAAATGCTCTTGTTGCAACAATGCACATCACACATAATCAAAACCAGTGAGAGAAGCTGGACGTTTCCAACAGCTGCCTGGCCTTTTAGAATATTGCATAATTCTCATTCTCCAAAATTCTTCACAGCATCTTCGAAATTTTAAAGATCATATTTGTGCCTAAAAAAGATGGAATTAGGTCTGAAGATATTTCATATTTTAAAACAAATTAATGTTTTAACAACGTAATCAAGGTCTGTTCTGTATCTTTATATGTATATTTAATTATACTAATACTTTTTAAAATGCTTCCCTATTGCTTCCAAGCTTTTAAATTTACTGGTTTTTGGGACATTTAATGTTTCATTCATATTTTATAAACTTGCAACTATTTACAAAATTAACTGATCACCATAATTAATATATGTAGGCTACATTTATTTCAGCCATGATCCATCTGAGAAAATTGCAGAGGAGAAAACGTTAACCTAAAGGTATTTTACAAGGATAGTATGAAATGCACCGTGATAAGGATTGGAACAAGCATTTTGTTCTTGTGCTGCTACCTTCCTAAAAACATGTACATATCAGTAAAGGTGTACCATACAGTTTAAATGATCAAGTAGTTAATTCTGCTCTAACGAAAATTAAGCAACAAAGCACAATGTTTTAGTAGATCAATGGCCCAGATTTTTTTATTCTGGGTTCAACATCTCGTCTTCCGCTCCCAGGCGCCAGGGGGCAGTAGCGCACCTTCGTCAGAATAATCGCCACCATGAAGCAAACGGAATAAGTGGCCGAAGAAGAAGGCGGAACTGATTAAAATTAAAAAAAAAAAAAATCACCATTGGTGATGGCGAATGTGGCCGAGGTAGACACTATGAAGAACTACCACGGGGGCTTTGAGAGGATCGACACCGGCACGAGCCGTTATCCATACTGCATCGTGTGGACCCCCATCCCAGTGTTATCGTGAGTTACTCTTGCATCTAAATCGCTACTTTACCATTTTAGCTGGCTACATGTTTTAAGGCACCAGTAAAGATTTACATTAGGAGGCGGGGCATTTGGTGACAGCACAGCTCGGCTTGACGTGGTTCATATGATTTTGGACGGATTTACAGCAGTACATCCCTGGAGTCGTCATGTGCCAGCTTCGAACGGGTGTCGTCGTATCAGCTGCTAAACGTCGGGAGAAATGAACAGGGTTTCGTTTGTGCCAGCTGTTGTTTTGCTGCCATTGTATTTTCTGTCACGTGATCTTCTGACGTCATTGCGATGGCAGTGTGGAAGGACAGTCGATGGCTATGCGGTGAAATGACACTTGGGACGCCAGTCAGGGCAGAGTTGGGGACGAGTTGCAGAAAAGTGAAGGCGAGTCACAAAGAGAGTGGCCTTCGTGCGTTAACTTTATTGCATCGGGTTGACCAGATGGCATTAAATATGGCCAGTTACTTCAGTTAAAGTACAGTTACTATTACGTTATTTAGTATATCACAGAGAGCATGCGTGTTAAATGTAAGTTCATGCGCCTGTTCCTAATTAATAACCGGCAAATACGAAAGGTTTTTTTTTTTTTTTAAATAAATTAACTACAACAGATCTACTACCATTGTAGAATACAGAACTGGGAATGTGGGTCACAAAACACGTGACAGCGTTGTTTAGTGCCTCAAGACATTTTTCACCTTAAAAAACGTAAAGTCGTAACGCGATTTGCCTTTTAGATCCAGCACGTTAAAAGTAGGCCATTAGCAACTGTCTTATTTAGCTTAAAAGGTGTTGTAATTAAAAGTGTAGAAATGGTAATGGCTGGATGTAAGTCGCAGTAGACATCATTGCAGCTGGCCACACACGTCCTGCCATGATTTGAGTTTTGCTCCTTTTAGACCATGTAATCAGATTAAGGAATTCCTCGGGGCATTCGTTTAAATGGAGCGCTGCTCTGAGCAGTCTGCAATGCAGCAGCCGTGCGCTTCCACGGAAGCGACCCAGTAGCTGTGTGTTGCCACAGCCTGTAGGTTTGCACCAAGAAACGCATGCTCACATACTGTACACCCCTTTACAGAAACAGCTTTAAGTGTTGTGAATGGGGAAAAAAAGTGCATCTTAACGACTTTGACTAATTACTTTTTTTTCCCTTGTTGAGTTTCAGCCCATCATGGTAGCATTGCTTCTGAGGTTCTCTCACATTTTCTTAACAGTACGATTGCAGTTTCTTGCGGTGTGACCACAGCCTTGTACAGTGATGCCACACCTGTTCACTTTGCACATTTTCACCCCTCTTTTCCAGGTGGTTCTTCCCATTTATCGGTCACATGGGAATCTGTACCTCGACAGGTGTGATCAGGGATTTTGCGGGCCCGTACTTTGTGTCTGTAAGTACTCCGTCTCAGGATGTGCAGAGATCGGGATTTGCACCACACATGCTAGTTTTTGTCCACACAGGTGGGCGTCTGCTTACGGCCCGTTCATAGTACGGAGCCCACACCATCTGCGCCTGGTCTCGTGGTGATTCAGTCCTCACTTCTGATGGCACGACTGGAAAGAGCCTTTGTTAGCTGAGATCTGTTAGGCATGTAGGTGCCCTCCCAACACCCCCTCCAAGAAGGTGTCCCATAGAACTGCAAGAAATTCCAGTATAGATCTGCAGCCTGACATCTGTACTGGGACATGTGCTGCCTTTACGAATGACATGAGAGCCTCACTTATTGTCTCAGAGGGTTTCTCTCAAAATGTTGTGGCTTTAATAACGGTGACATTAGAATGCCACAGGGACAATGCTGTCCTGGAGTCTAACTGCACAGTTGATGACTGCCCCCCCTCCCCCCAGCTGCTTTCCAGGACCTACGGACTTTATGGTGTCCGGTCTCCTAAGTGAGGTGATGTGGAAGTCCTTCAGGACTCCCGCGTCTCTGCTTATTGATTTTTTTTTTAGATTGTCTACTGTTCACTTTGCTTCCTGACTCCCTACTTCAAGCGCATCCTAGGAGATCGATTCCAGCAGGCCTTTGTAAAGTTCGGGGCAGAAAGAAGCACAAGGAAAGGCCTGGCATTAGCCACACGGTGTTTCTGGCACAGCTTCTCCACTTCAGTGCGTTTACACCTCTCTCGACATAGATTTGGCCCATAACCAATTCATTGCTGTTGATGCAAAACAAAATCCACTTCCGTATTCGTTTTCAAAAAAAGGCCAGTGCGATTTAACTTGATCTACATGTTGCTACTGTATCTACCTGCATTATACTGTTTTAGCGTTTTTTTTTTTTCTTTCTTTCTAAAGTTTGAACTGCCTCTGACAGTCAAGGCCCACCCCTTTCCGTGACTGATCTTGTAGGCATCGTTTTTAGTGCCCGTCACCGAGTACATGTGGCTCAGTGGACCTTAACACTGCCATCCTTGTGTTCAGTGTGTGGTGGACTGACGGAATGTGCTCTTGTGTTTGCACACGTGCACCTGTGTGGACGTGTGTGTGATTCATGGGGGTGCTATCGGAGTGCACTGAGAGCATCTTGCTGTTTTTCAGCTAACAATGTTGGTAATCTGAGGCAGATGTTCAAGAAGTTACTGCTGTCTTACCACTACCTTGTTTTGCAGGAGGACAACATGGCTTTTGGCAGGCCCACAAAGTAAGTGCGTGAGTGCCCCCCCCCACCCCCATTTTTCAGTGTCAGTGCACACTGGCACAGGGTAGCCCTACTGGGTTTGGGCATCAGCTGGAATGCTGATGCAACGGCGTGCATTTCTGTAACATTGGCATAACGGGGCTGCGACGTTGCTGTCGTTGCAGGTACTGGAAACTGGATGTGAGCAAGGTGTATGCACGCGGCTCGAATGCTTGGGACATGGCGGTGCACGATGCGTCGGAGGAGTACAAGCATAGGATGGTAAAGGCGGGCGGGCGGGCGGGCAGGCGGGCGGGCGGGCGGGCGGGCGGGCGGGGGGGCGCAACAGGTGCCAGAGCCTTTCAGCTGTGAGCGCAGACTGCTGATGGGACTCTGCTTCCTAACCCATTTCTATCCCAGAATGGATCCTGTCACTCACACTGTTTTTAATTATTCTCTGACCATGAGTAGACGTTTATAAATATAGCGTGTGGGGATCCTGTGCATACATATATTTATGTTAACCCAGTTTATACTGGCATTTCAGCACAACCTATGCTGTGACAACTGCCACTCCCACGTTGCCATGGCTCTGAACCTAATGCGCTACGACAACAGCACCAGCTGGAACATGGTCAACCTCTGCCTCCTCACCCTTATCCACAGCAAACACGTCAGGTGAGACGCTGCTTCTGGATTAGCTCGCTTGCTTAATTAGTGCCCGTGTGTGTGTGTGTGTGTGTGTGTGTGTGAGCACGTTCCTTTAGACATATTTCTGTATAAAGTTAAAGGCCATCTGCGGTTTACTAGGTGCTTGCACGCTAGTACGTACGTACCTGGATACCTGTGATTGTATTGTTGGTCGCTTGTAGCCTGACTAGATTCTCGCCCGTCTCTCTTCAGCTGTGTAGGGTTCTTGAAGACTTGGCTGCCATTCCTCCTGCTGGCCGGTGTCCTTGTCACAATTGGGCTGGCTCTTAACCTGCGGTGACCAACATAGAGCAGCCAGGTGGTGTTGGGGGGGGCTGTCTGAAAGGGGTGGCCAAAGAGGAAGGTGAGGAAGTCGGAGAACTTAAGTGCCCAGGGAAAAATGATGCCTCCGTTATGTTTTCAGTGGAGAGGATGTTGATGAAGAGGATGAGCAAAGCAAGTGTGTGTGGGTTTTTTTTTTTTTCTTTTTCTTTAGAATTCATCTTGTAGTGTTTAAGGTGGTGTGCTTGTGAAGTCGGAGGGAGATGTGTGCCCTTAGTTTCACTGCCCAGCTCCACAACACCACTGCTGATTTCTTAACAGAAATGGGGTGTGGCCCCGCCCCTTGGCTTTTAACAGCCTTTTGCATTTCATACTGAAATTTGGTTTGACTGACCTTGTTCCTACTTGGTCACCTACAGTGACCTCCTGTACAGTGTGATGGATAAGCATGTGCAGGTAATTGCTGTAATTGTTATTAAGGGGGGAAAAAAGAAAGTTCCAGATGATGTCTTGTTTGAGGTAACAGAAATTTTGCCCAAATATTGCATTCATTGAATGATATAGTTTCTTTAATGCTGAAAAAAGTAGCTAGCCTTTTTTCTGGGGTGTTACTGTATACTGAGAACCTCCCTCGTGCAAATGGGTGTCAAGCTGGGTGGTTGCCAGAGCAACCACAGAACCTGGACCCAACCCATTTCATAATCAGCAGGACACCCATGGGATTCTGGTTAGAACTTGAACAGCTGGATTTGGACTTCAAAGTCTTTCGGATAATGTCCCAGACCGAGCCAATGTCAAACAGGATACCGATAAGGACAAAAAAGGACATGCTGACATCCTGTGAAAAGACTCCCACTTTATAGTCCCAGGGATTAAAAAAGGCATCTTAAAAGGTGAAAACTTTAACACGTGCATGATTTTCTGCATGAGGGGATCCAGCACGCTTTTATTTCACTCCTTTGTTTTAAAATGATCTTTTATAGGATTTGAATATTATTTTTGTAGCATCCCTCAACGTGCTGAATGCTGAATTCTCTACATAGACGCCCCCCACACCAGCTTGCCCTGAGTGTGAAACAGACTGTATGCTGACTGTCCATGTTGTACGCAGAAGACTGGTTGGTACTGATCTGACCCATTCGACTGTCCTGTTTTGCATGACACCCAAAGTCTTCCTTCGTTCTCGGTTTTAGTTTTCTTCAGTTTTAATTATATTTGTTGTGCACTCTTGTCTTGTTGAGCACCAGGTAGGCATGTTTCAAACCTGATCATTGGCAAACTGCATTACTGTTTAGCTGTATGTTTAGTGAGACATTTAAAGACCGAAAGGAAATGGCTGTGCCGTTTAAAAGTTAGCATCTTCTAAGGACCGTGGTGAAACCACGTTCAGAAGTGTGCACTGCTTTTGAATGGATTTGCATCAGGACCGAAACACTCGACCGTTCAAACACTGTAGCATCGAACAGAAAGGAATTCTTCCACGTTGTCGGGATTAAAACCAGTCCTCCGTGGCGTTACCAGCAAAGGCTGCGCTTGCTCAATGTACAGGAATTACTGATACCCTGAACAGAGTTCACTACAAGACCGTACGGTCTGTAAAAACATAAAAACTGAGCCTTTCTACAATTTTCACGCTAGTAATTTTCACGCTGAAGCAATGCATAACCAGTAACCAAATGAACCAGATATGCTAAACGACTTTTTTCGTTTGTATCATGCAATGTTTTTTCTAGTCTCTCTTTTTAAAGGTGTATAGCTGTATAGATGCAAATATATTTGAGATGTTGAATTTAGAATATTCAGTAGATGACTATTTTTTTCGCAACTCTAAACAAAACCACTACACTGTTTCCAGTGTGTATTCAGGTCTTCTCTGTGAACCATCCCAGTTTGCCTTGCCATGACAGAACCTCCGTAGTACATTTATTTTTAACTATGTTAGATTTACAGTAGGCATTTGGTTTTGAGGTAAAACTGTAACAATTGCGTATGTGGAAATAAGGTTGGTGAAAATTAATGCCCGCACGTACTCAGCAATAAGGTGCATTTTACTTGCTATGCTTAACTTTGTACTGGTCATTTAGTAATAAGCACGATTTCTGTACTGGTGTGGATGTTATCAGGTAGGATGTTTACCAAACTACCTCAGTTCTGTTGTCAGTAGGTGATCCAGGCAACTAATGGTTGTATGCTGATGCCATACTGAAATATCTATGTGTTCCTAGAGTTCAAGTAGATAGTATGGCTGTTTAAGCGCTGGTAGACATGGGTTTGACTTATCCTCAGAGGCAGAGTATGTTGGACATCATTCTGATCTACAGACCCACTCTCAGTCCTTCAGATGTAAAAATTACCACTCTGGCGTTATTGTTTTTGCTTGTACACAGATTTATTGACTGTGAAACTGATCTCTATACACATTATAAATAAAATGTTTGTTATAAAATAATGTTGTAAGTTTTTTTTTTTTTTTTACAGTGATGTTGTGGATTTGACTTTGAGGTTTTGATAATTTGGCATCAAAGTATTAAATATGTAAAACGTTGTTCGTTACCAGTTTTTAATACTAGCCCAGTTGCACCAGTAATTCCATTTGAGTGTTGTAAATTAATATTATTGTATCCCAAATTATCCCGCTGCTGTGAACCTGGGGGAAGGACAAGGGTAACAAGAACACTGAACGTATATTCGCCATGCATGTACCTCTGTCCGTCTTCCACGTAATTTGACTGCTCAGTAATTTATGCGATTCGATTATTGCAGTTATTAATCTCTCAGTTCGTGATGTTTAACGGAAGCGATTGTGCAAAGTCATGTGTATGTTTATACGTTGCACTGAGCTAAAAGTGACTGCAACTTCGCAGTTAATTTTCCACCTGATAAGGTGTGAATTGGAGTCCTGTGCTTTCTGGACTCGTTTACACACCACCTTGTTCCGACAGAGTGCAGTCATTAATATTTATTTTGCGAAAATAGAATCATGGACGGTCTAATGACAATAATCGTTACCTGGACGGTACAAAGCACTATCTCTTCCTAATAAAGTATGACCTTGTCTTAAAAAAAATATGGAACGTGTCCGAATGCTTGCCAAGTACAGAAGGAGAGAACTAATTTGCATACAAACCACTGATTTAAAAAAACCACAGTTTTAAGCCAGTTTACAAGAAGCAAATCACCTTTGATAAACCAGTTATTTTATAACATCATTTCTGTGTTTAATCAAAGTGAGTCTCATTAGACAGAAAACAGCTAAAGGTTTTTTGTAACGCATTTTTACCTTGTATTACTCCTGTTGTTACTGCTTATAGTGTGGCATGTTTGTTCCTTTAAGGAAGATGATAGTCCTGGAGGGGTGAGAAGACCACTCCCCGTTACTTTCTGCGTGGGCGGTCGTGTCTCGCAGTACTGTTTCAATTAAGGATACACTCTGATAGTGAGAGAAGAAGGCGACCAGTCGGCACGATCGACCGTCAGTGCCCAGAAAAAAACTGTGTCTAGTGCATAAAGGAATTTGTCAAGCGAGGAAAGACTTACCAGAACCAAACTGATAAATTATAGCAAGAAACACCAGACACAGGTTTTGCTTGGGGACATTGAATGACTGGATATTTCCCGGGAGAAATTTTCAAACGTTCAATTGTAGACCGAAAACTATCTATAAAATATAATAAAGGCTGTGAAATACCCTTCACTAAGTTAATGTTAGTTCATCTCGTAGGTTTTAGATAATTTGCTGCATTTCCTGCGTGAACGAGTGTTTTTGTTGAACTTTTGTTTTAATTCATTCATTTTGCACTATGCTCTTGAAAATAACTCATTTTATTGTTAAAATAATGTTGTGCTCGTTGCTGTGTGCATCTTGTCTGCATGCGGCGTGCTCCTTTGGCTGCGAATGTTCTGAAGCCGCGCAAACAGTCAAGTGCGTCTCCAAGGATTTGCGCGAAGTCCCGCCTGGTATCCCGGAATACACGAGGACTTTGTTCGTCACGGGAAACCACATCACTCGTATAGGACCCGAGTCCTTTAGTGGGCTGCATAACATTACGATGCTGTCACTTAGCAACAACAGGTAAGTCAGTGGTATACATACCACATCAAATTATACACATCTTTGCCAAAAAATTATATATATACCTTTCAGAAATAACTAAAACACTGTCTGGTGTACATTTAAAAATACCGTATTAACTAAAAATGTTGAAGGCGCCATAACTGCAGATGCATGCACCTTTGTGTCTTGTGTTTACATGGCTAAGGACTTTAAAATAAAGAGCAGTAGGGTTAACGGTTGGAGAGGAAAACGCCCATAGTGGAGTGAGATGCCATTGAGTAAGATATCACCTATTGCCCTCCACCTATCTGTCAGGATTACAGAAGTTAAGTCCCAGAGCTTCTCCACGATGCACAGCCTGCACTCTCTGGACCTGAGCAACAACCAGCTGGTTCTGATCCACCCGGAGGCGTTTGTGATACCGGGAGGCCCACTCCACACGTTGAACCTGAGCCGAGCCCTTCACAACCTGACGTCCCTGCAGGACCTGGGCGTGTCGCTGCGCCGCGGCTCGCCCACTCGACTCCTCGTGCTGGACCTGAGCAGGAACGGTCTTGCCCACATCCCCCCCGGCATGTTCTCCCCACTGCCAGGCTTACGGCGCCTCCTGCTGGCGGGAAACGCCCTGCAGGGGTTCGGGAACGGCACTTTCCTGGGCCTGGAGCAGCTGGAGGAGTTGGACTTGAGTCGCAACGCCATCCGCGTTCTGGGGGGTGATAGCCTGCGTGAGCTAGAACGAATGCCCTCCGCCCATCTGCTGCTCGGGGACAACCCCTACACTTGTACCTGTGGGGTGGGGCAACTAGAACGCTGGCTCAACGCCTCGCTGGACCGCGTGAGCGACGCCCACCGCCTGCTATGCGTCGACCCCCCTGAGCTGCACAACCTGTCCCTGATCGAGGCGGGTAAAGCGGCTGGCGAATGCCACGCCTACAGACGCCCACACCTTGGTCTCCAGACCTCATACGCCCTCCTGGGTGTGGTGCTAGGCATGGTGGCCGTAGTCTTCCTTCTTGTGCTCTACCTCAACCGAAACGGCATCAAGCGATGGGCCTGTGACACACGGGACGCCTGTCGGGATGTTATGGAAGGCTATCACTATCACTTCCAGGTGGAAGCCGACCCACAGGTCACCCAGGTGTCACCCTCAGTGGAGTTATGAACCCTTTCGTGGTACTTATTTACCTGCAATTTCAACAGCCATACAGATTGTTAAATGCATGTGTTGACACCTATGTACAGTACACAGCCCGTGTATACTGTATTATACACATACAGTATACTGAGAAATTTGTGAACATCCAGCCAGAAGCCATTAAAAATGTTGAAGTTACTATAATTAAAATTTTCCCTGGCCAGCAGCACAGAACCAAAAAACAAAACTTTGCAAACAGCAAACTAATGACAGGGGGGGAAAAGATGAATAAAATAACTGAAGTGTTCATAAGCAAAAATGGTTTCAGATGAAAGTATATTCTTAGTACCATTAGTTACTGTCAGCAGCGTGGCATGTCTCCCAATTCAGATGCTCCACACTAGTTTTGGAATGCCCAGAATCAGCTTCATCTGCTACCAAAAAATCATGGTGAAATATTAAGGATTTAAATGCACAGGGAAAATCACGTACTTTAGAAGTGACAACAGGAGACGCTCCATACATAATATTTCCAGACATTTACCTGGAGCAAGAATCTGTGGACATTCAGTGGGTTTGCATGATATTCATAACTGAGTAACTATTATAAATGTGTATCATTTGCAACTTTACCTACTACTTGATTATGTGGAAAACGGCGTGGGGAAGTAACAGCATTATGAGCGTTCTGTGCTCTGTGAGGGACTATCACAGCATCATGAACTACAAGTCTGCACCTGAACACTGACCATAAGGCAGCCTGTGATGGATCAAGGCAGAGACTTCCAACCCAGTGACGAGGGCCTGCTAGACAACGCACGTAAACCTGGCAGAGACACCTGGGGCCGCAGAGCCCCTAAAAACCAGGAAACACGCTAACGCTTGTCTTCCCTCCCCAAGCGGACCCATGACGAGAGTTCAGAGGCATTACCAGCCCTTTTTCTGTGACTGAAGTCAGTGACGTGGAGGGCGAAGTGGTGCCCCCCCCCCCAGTGGAAGAAGGGAGGCAGGCGTTTCTCATTCTTCAGCTTTGCATTTTTTTCTGTCTTCCACATTGTTGCCCTGATGGGAAGCAGCTTCAGCTCAGAGCCCCAGAACACCCCCCCGACGGCTCTGAAGTGGTACGACAGAAAGCCGCACGCCACTCTGCTGCTCACAGCCCAGCTGTCTCGAGTTAAAGCAGTCACAAGGACGGACACGTTCTGTCTCACACGTGTTGTCTCCAGTTCCTTATACTTGTTACATATGTTATGTTCATACTTGCACTAAGGGGTGATAAGCGCCTATATTGCTATGCTTAAAATGTTGCTTGATTTAAAAAAAAAAAAAAAAAAACGTTTCTAATGTTTAGCAAAAGTGTTTGAAATACAAATGTTAGTGCCTGTTATACCTGGTACCTGTGGGTAAAGTTCTGCATGTGATAAACCAAACGAAACGGGACAAAAGAAAAAATCTCTTATGGTTTGAATTTGTTTCTCATTCGTATTAAACAGACACATTCAGTTTATGTGTTAATTTGTCTCGCCACCAAAGCTAATTGCGAAATTGTTCCCTGTAGTTTATGGGGATTGTTTTCGTCCAGTAAAATAGGAAAAAGCTTGGAGTCTTTAAATACAATACAGTATTTACTGCCACCTTCCATGCAGTAACAATCTGAGTTGTGCTTTGCTATCAGGCAGAAGGTTTTGTTACATGTACTAAACCATAGAAACATACACATTTAATTAATGTGCGTCACTGGAATGAACAGTGGAGCCACTTTTCAAAGACAGTTTGAAGGGAACGGCATGATTACTTAAAGGGAAAAAAATCAGGTTTATTAGGACACACACACTGTATGTAGTTAGAAATTAAACTTACAGGAAATTACAGGCTCCGTTGGAACTACAGGAATGTGATTGGTTATTTACGGAAATTAAAGCATGCTGTATGAAAACAAATACTGGAAATGACAGTAAAGTGATTGTCAATGGCAGCTGATGCATGTCTTGCGTCCTTTGTCCTTCAATGTCATAATGTTTGCTATCTCATAACATGCCTTATTCGACCATACAACTGAATATTCCATTTTAGAAAGAACTTGACCAGAAAACATATCAGCGGACGCCTTCCCAGTCTTTTCACTGAGATGGAAAAGTATTAAAAGACTTGTTTTTATTCATATAATTTTGTAGCAAAATTGAGGAAAGGTTCAGATCCTGACAATATACGAGTGCTTCTAACGTGTGCACGTCCAACATTAGTTTTCAAATGTGCGTTGCAAGAAATTAAGTGCACATTCTAGTTACGTATTTAAGAAACAAACATGTAATAGAAGCAGATCAGCTGACAAAATATAGGGTCAGCTATTAAACCACGAGACCTTAGCAATAACCATAACTTACTTTCAGTAACAGACATAACGACCTCCCAGCCCCTGAAGTCTAGACAGACTGACATGCATTTCTCTTCCAACACTACAACATTGTACTAGAAAGTAAACGTGGGGAATCCAGTAAAACCTTCTCTGCCCCAACAGGAGACGCAAACGTTATCTCTGGATAAATGCAGATAATTATATACAGTTACATCTGCAAAGATGTGATGCACAATTCTCAAATTCTCAAAGAACGTTCATTATGTGCAAAGGGGAGCGCTGGTGAGCGGTGGCAGCAAAATCTCCTCTATGTCATTTACCTCCCCTCCCCCCCAAAAAAAATGCGAAATGAAGACCGAACTAACCCATCATTATATATTTCCCTGTTATTCGGCCTGTTCCAGCTCCTAATGGATTTCAAATTAGCAAGGACGAATATGTACCGTGGTGCTAATGAGGCGTAACGAGGAAGGTGATACGTCTGCGCCCGAAGTCTGCGAGACACACGGGCACAGAGGATGCGTCAAGCGGAGACGCGCACGCGGCGTGCCTTCACCGGTACCCATTACAGCGCCAAGGCATGCTGTTCAAAAGTATGTGCGTGCGCACACAGGCACGAGTAATGAGTTCCAGTTAATATCGTTTGAAGATTCTCCGCACTGCGAGCTACAGAAAAAAAAAAAAAATCTTTTATCCGTCAGTTTACTGAAATGCATGCAGCAACGGGAACTGTCAAATAATATGCAGAAGTTTCCAAGAAAGTCATTGCTTTTAAAATAAAGATTTTACAGACTAGCCCCCGTGTAATTGGCAGTCTACTCAACTTTGAGGTTTTCCTATCTTATTTTCTGGAACTTTATATAGTGTGGTGTTATTATTACACTGAAATATGCTTTTTTGGTATTAACACGTTTTGTAAGATGCGCCAACGGAACTAGTCATCTCATGCTACATTGAGATTGCATGATTGGGAATGTAACTCAAAAGTGAAGCCAACATCTGTAATTGATTGAATTTGCTAAAACCACAACAGTACATTTTCGACGCCATGCCATTTTTATTACCACATGCATATGCTCACTCACACACACACACACACACACACACACACACACACACACAGGTCTCCAGTGTGTTCAGTCGTCATATGAAGATTCATTGGTCAAACTATAGACACACGGGCATTTTCTCGTGGTGTTGGACCATCATGTTTAAAGTGTTTTTTTCATATAGAAATTCTTGTATTTTGGCAATCATTGTAAATAGTTGTTTCCTAAATTGCCTTACGTAGAGGGTTGCCCTTACTCAACCTGCCTAGCGACTTTTCAGCTGACATACGGCGTTGCGCCACTCTGACATCCAGTGACCGATTTCACTTTCGCCGTGTGAACAGCAATATGGGCTCTGAAGTAAAGCCGATAACGGGCGGTGAGCTCACATTAACGGGTGAATCTACACAAGAATTTCTACATTTTATTTTGCACAGTTATGTTATTATTATTATAATACACAAACTCAAAACACAACAAAGACTGAAACTGTGAGATTATACACGCACACACACGGACGCACGCACGCACAGAAACTGACTGAGGGAGCAGCCGGGCTTAGACCAAGGTCATTGCTGCCCGCTGAGCCAAAGACTCAAGTTTTTAGCTCTGGGAGCTAATCAAACTCTAGTCACGACCCCTGGGGGCTGACGTCACTACCACATGCAGTGGTCGCTACACAATGTACACAGTATATATACACACCCTGGAAGGGCTTGGTGCTCTATCCTGGGTGTACCCTGCCTTGCATCTGAGGCACTCCACCAGCCCCAATATCAGATCCAGAACAGATGCACCTGCCCCCTCAGCTGTGAATCATCAAATGCCACCAAAGCTGGGCCTGACCAATCTAGTGCCATTACATTGCAACCAATTCCACTACCAATCTCTGCAGTGGTGCCCCTATGGATGGACGGTACCCAGAGCTGGCTCTGCGTGCCTCGTTTTAAAGCCCAAGTCCATTTCAGGCAGAATTAGTTTGAGCAATAGCAGTTCCAGCAGGCAACTTGGGGGGGTGTGGGGGGAAGAATTTTAGAAGCTGAGCTGCTCATCACTCCTTCTTCAACATGGGCTACATTACTTTGGCCCTTCCTGCTCTGCTGTGATTTACACCTGAGCGCCTGCAAAATCTGTCTAAAGGACTGATTCTCATGAGGCCACCCAGTTGATGCTTATGAATGACTTTACTTTCGCTTCTTGCTGAATGATAAGGTTTTTTTTTTAGTCTGTCACATTTGCACAGCTCATCCTTCAATGATCTGAGCAAGAAACTGAGGTGAAGTCAGAGAGCAAAGGATAATAAGTCATCCCTTTAACTGGGAAGGACCAAAATTGTGTAATATTGTGTAAGGAGACATTAAACATCCCTTTGGTGGCCTGGTGGCTCAGTAGATAGAACATCGGGCAGGGATGCAGAAGTTTCCTGGCTCGAATCCCAGCCCAGCTTGGTGCGTCCTTGAGCAAGACACTCAAATGCTAACCCCCCAGGTGCTGCAGGTGGGTGGGGGCCCCATCACTCCCTTCAGGGGAGGGGTTAAATGCAGAGAAGTAATTTCCATCCATCCATCCATTATTGTAACCGCTTACTCCTGGTGAGGGTCGCGGGGAAGCCTGGAGCCCATCCCAGAGCACACAGGGCGCAGGGCAGGGGACACCCAGGGCGGGGCGCCAACCCACCACAGAGAAGTAATTTCCCTTTGGGATTAGTAAACTATCAAATTATTTAAAAAATTTAAATCAGGGGTGTCAAAGCCTGGTCCTGGAAGGCCGCAGTGGGTGCAGCTTTTTGTTTCAGCCAACTTTTGCCATTTATTGATTCTTAATGTCGGAAATACATTATTGCTTTTTTGTATAATTACTGTCAATCCAGAAATTCAAACAAGGTTAATTGATTTTTAAGAAGAGTTTTAAAAGCAGTACAAATATGTATTTAATGTTGCTTCTTATCATTTTTAAGTTATGGTATATCTTTAATCTTTTAATCCATTTCTTTTCTGATTAAACATTCTTTGTCGCTGGTACCTGCTTGTCTTGTTCATTAATTATTACAATTTGAATACAATTACTGATTACTGGTTTGAATGCAACACAAAGCTAGATTATCCATTCATTTTCTGTTCAGATTCTGCAGTTAGAGCTACTTTGTAATGTGTGTTATATTTCTGTTATAGATCTTAATGCACTGAGCCTCACTTATAACTTTCTTCTTTATAACTCTCTCTCTCAACTGATTAAGACAACCCAGTGCCGAGAGATGGAAATGATCAGGAAGAATGAAAAGAAACAATGATCTACTGGTAACTGACATTTAATTAAGATAATGGTGAAATTAAAATGAATGAATTGGTTGGAAGAAAACTGTACCCACTCTGGCCCTCCAGGACTGTGCTTTGACATACCTGCTTTAAATAATAAAAGGGGAAAATGGAATGGGTGTGAGGAAACATTAAAGCATGTGCTTTTACTCGGCTGTTTGTCAAGAAAGAGGAAATATGTGGCAGCAACTTTCTCATGAGAACATGGAATACATATGAAATAAAGGTTACTTCACCAATTTGCTATATATTTTAGGGGTTAAACACCAGTACTCTACGGGATACTGTATATAGATAATATGAACTAGTAATTTAAGTAACTGAACCAGTGAAGTGGTTTAGAAGGAAAAAGGTGTGGATACATACAGCACCAGCAATTTGACCCGTTTTAGAGTGTGATTAATCGCTTTAATCGCGTTTTCTTCAAGACTCAGAAATGTTGTTCTGTTGGTTTGCCCACCCCAAGGGCATAGAGAGAGAGAGAGACAGAGAGAGAGAGAGAGAGAGAGAGAGAGAGAGAGAGAGAGAGAGCGAGCAAAGGACGGGTGTTCACAGACGAGCATATCAGGGGTAATGGGAAATTTAAATTGCCCTATTTCTGTAGGTCCTGTGACGAGCTAGTTCTCGGTCCAAGATGTACCCTGGCCGGTGCCCTAATGTTGCCTGGGATAGGATCCAGGATAATGTATTTGAAAGACGTTGGCAATAAGTTTTCCACAGCTTTACTGCTGCATGAGTTGGTGTCATCCACGAGAGGGCGCCAATGGTACTGGTACATAAATACAGCTCTGCCACAGCGCCTACTCAGTTAAAACGGAACAATTGGGAAGACTGGAAAGAGTCGCGTAACCACCACACATACAGGTGATATTTCTGCACGTAGTTTGTTGCATTAAAAAAAATAATATCAATAATCATATCAGGCAGCGATATCAAAGATGTAAAATCAAAAAATATTAATTACAAACATTGCTAAATCACTTTTGATACATGCGACAAGCTGTGTGTTTAAACTAACATATATAACGGTATAATTAATTAATAGTCTGTTTACACTAGTTATAATTTCTTGCTTAAATGAAACTCCGGCACCACTTTCTGTTATTAAAATTCCCGTTTTTAAATCTCCGTTCAAATTCTCAATGTAGCAACGTTAAAACGAGTTGTATACATTAATATTACATGCAAATAATTCTATACTTATATTAAATAAAACATTAAGTTTGTCATCTCACAACGATTGCAGTGATGTAAAAATAAAAATATTAAAGAACTATAAATTATTAAATTAAAGAAATATAAATTATTAATATAATCAAATATTAAGGATATTTCATGCTAATTTAACAGGGCGATAAGTGGCTTTGAAAACCACTGTAGTTGGAATAAAAATAGCTAACTAATTAAATTATACGCCTGTGCCAAATTTATAAACCTGCAACGTTGACCTGCTACTTTGCTCTGCGTTTAGCCACAATGTTAAGTTTGCAACAATAAATAATAACAACAACAACAACAGAAATAACAACAACAATAATAATTGCGAACTAATTAAATTATACACCGGTCCCAAATTTATAAACCTCCAGCGTTGACCGGCCTTTGCACTGTGCTCTGCATTTTAGTAACAATGTTAAGTTTGCAAAAAAAAAATAAATAAATAAACTGAAATAACATTATTATTATTATTATTATTATTATTATGCTACAGAGATGTGTGCAGATTCTACGTTGTTGCTGCGCAATTATGATGTCCATGAACACACACAGACACACACACACACACACACACACTCTACAGTGCGTAGCTCCAGTAGAGGGTGGACGCGTTATTTACCTGTACCTGTAGGCGCAGATAATGCGTAGGACGCTGGAGTGTAGAACCGCGAACAAATCACTTACTGGACCAGAAATAAGGACCTTCATGTCCGCCCGAATTCCGGATTAAAGAAGACATTGATTTTTTGGCAAGATAAGGGGAGAAAGTTTTTAAATTCCGTATAAATTGTACAAACAAGTACCTAAGGAAGAATCCCATTTTGACTTCCGGCAGCAAAAAGAAAGTAGTGTAGGGACGACAGTGCTGTATGATATGCAATTATTTAGTTAAAATGCTTAAAATGTTGCGTTTAGATTCATTACATTAACTGTCACTAGGTCAAGCAGACTTCGTATTTCAAGACACGCTCGCTACCTGAAATTAAAAGCGGTAAGTGCCGTAAACTGCATTTGAGGTACATAAAATATATTTCTTAATGCGGGTTTTTATTCTGAGATTTTAAAAGAGTATATTTGGATGGCAACATGAAATATAAAAAAAATCTACAGTGGCAACTCGTCTACTTCTGTTTTTGAGTTGGTGCCAGCAGATGAACAGAAGTTGCATTGTAAATAGCGCATGTTGACATATTAAGACGGAAGCATAAATGTTGGACGGGCCACATTGTATCTCCTAAATATTCATGAACGATTTATGCGTGAATTGTCTGTACCTTATGTTTTTTTTTTACTTTCTTAATAATATTATACAATATTATACAACTAAGCGAGTTTGTAGCCGCAGATCAAGTTCGTATTTTCGATTAACGGAGGTAGATTAACTCCACCGGTGCCGGTAAAAATCGGGTATTCCGTCCTCTGTAATATGCATATTTGTTTCTGATAATGGGACAGCCACGACTCCTAAGCGATCAGGGTCGCACTGTGATAAATGAATCCCAAAATTTGTAGATTTCGTTGTTAGCTTCGTTGTGTTGCTTAAATAATGCGAAGTGTAAGTGAAGTGTATGGCTGAAGGTGAACGATTAAAACATACAGACTCGTTATCTGTGTGGGACTAAATTCTCGCCGACGAGGCATTTTCTCATATGAATGCACTTGTCTGGTACCTTTAGCTTGTCTAGTGATTGTCTTTGTAACAACCTGTTATACCTGTCAGAAAATTCAAGTGTGGATCTCACAGCTTTTGGTTTTTATGAGGTGCTTGGAGAAGCCTTAAATGTTTGATACTTGCTTGGTCAGCAACAACATATGGTGTTTTATTTACCACAGTTCATGCCGATGGAATACATTAATTGAGTATCCAGTATGTTGTCTGTAATGCTCTGTATGCAGAATGTCAAATTTATCCTTTGTTCTTCCCCCTTTCTTTTTTCTTTTTTATTCACTCACTGCTTCCCCTCCAAACCCAGTCCTCTTTCTGTCTGTTCTGTTTTTTTTTTGTTTTTTTTTACTTGTCTGTTATTGGTACTTCCTAAAATTATATTCTTCTCACAGTGGCCCAGGACCTATTACGTTATGCCTGGCAGCAACAGAGAAAGTGTCCCAGACCCTGATCCTCTCAAAAAATTCCCTCATGCCTCTGACATGGAAGCAGGCAACTGGGAGGCCTCAGACCCCTCCCAAGGCCACAGTCCCAAGCAGAGCCCATTCCAGGACAATAATGTGAGCCACAAGCGGTACCAGGAGCAGAGTGTGGATAAAGAGGACCTGAAAACCGGGCAGCTTCCTGCTAAGAAGTCCCTCCCCAGGGATGCAAACGGTTACAATGAAACCATAAACTTCATTCCAGGCTCTGTGGAGTCCCTGCAAGGTCAGAAGGTGTGCCTGCCCTGCTCTGGGCCAGGGCGGCCAAGATGTCGTACCGTGGTGTGTTGTCTTCTGACATGCGGCCTGTCCCGGGTCTGTGGGCGCTGTATCCGAGTGCCTTGCCTGGCCCCGGACAAAGGTGACGAGGTGCCCGAGAAGGCGCGGCTGGAGTCCGGTCCACCGGTCCTGCAGCAGCCTCGGCCAGCGATACACAGCAGCTTCCGCTACCCTGACGTCCGGCTGGCGGGAAAGAAGGTCCAGATGCAGCCCCGCGAGTCCAGCCCCGTGAAGCGACGTCCGTCCGAGCAGCGACCCTCCGTCAGCCGGGCCAGCAACTACTCGATGGACGACGTGTGGGATGACGGCAGTGAGGACGGGATGGACATCGACTCGCTCATCGCCAAGAAGCTGCTGGAGCTCTACACGCAGCACCAGATCGAGCAGCTGGCCTGCTGCACCTCGGACTCGGTCTTCCTCAGCCGCACCAGCCAGATCAGCCAGCTGATCAGCGACATCCAGCAGGAGCACGACCTGGAGGAGCAGGATGCCGAGTGCCGCCTCGTGCACGGCATCATCCGCCTCAGTACCCGCAAGCCCGCCAAGAGGGGCCACGTCCCCCCCACGAGCAGCTCCAGCGGGGGGCAGCGCGACGAGACGCTGCCAGACAGCGGCAACGACACCATGATGGAGACCACTTACAGCTTTGACAGTAAGCGTGGTTGTGTGTTCGCACGCGAGCTGGATGTCAGCATGGCGAAAACGCATTTGGCAGGGAAATGTGTGAGCGGTTCCTGCAAGAACATTGATATGGTGACCGACTGCCGCTTTTACCAGAGCAATGGTTAAAATGGCATGTCTTCACTATCGTCAACATGGCAACATTGACCTATTCTTGCACGTTAGATACGTTGGCATTCAGGCAGGTGGTCAGTGAAGTCACAAAGCAAAACCACAGCGGTGCTTGGGTGTTATCACCGTAACAGCTGTCTGTCTGTCCTGTAGCTGATCACGATGTGAAGATCTCGGAGCAGACCTCGACGGACAAGCTGGCCAGAGATATGAGGAACAGCAGCCGACGGGGTGAGTGTTCCTGGGAGCTGGTGAACGGAGGTGGCTGATCACAGCGGAGATGAAAAGTTTCCACTTGTTGTATGTCCACTTTTCATTCCCCGCCTGGGCCAACATGAGTGTAAATTCAATGAAAAAAATGGGGTGGGCAAGGAGTGGGGTACAGAATGGGAATACACATGACCCAAAATGCTTGAACACAACGTGTCTTCTCATCTTGTATGGACCACAGTGAATGATGTATTGGGGTTTCCATATTGTTTTATTTATTTTCTCCTTACAGTTGGTAAATATGTGACATTCTAGTTTACCAATGTGTAGCAGCCAATGTCATTAATATTACAAAAAGGAAAATGGTGACTGTAGCTCCTTTTTTATCATTTTCCAGCTAACAGGTAGACAGAGGACAGACCGATCAGAGATCACTGTCAAACACATGTCACTTGTAACGTGATATAGTTGGATTAAAAGCAAATAACCCTCATATAATATTGACAGCAATAACAACCTTTGCATTTCACTTCTAAATTGTGATTTTTTAAATTTTCATGAAATTTATGGAGGTTTTTTTTTTTTTCTTTCTTCCATTTTTGTGTGCTCTGGGGTGGGGGGGCAGTGTTTTATATTTTGGGGGTGTGGTCATTTTCAACCTTGTTATGGGGATATTGGTTTAGATGGGTTCCATGAATCAAATAAGATTTTTGCTGAAGGCAAAGCCTTGGTGCCTAACACACATGGGGCTGGCATCTTTGAAAGCCTTCTGAAGATGTTAGTACTGTACGCACACACTCATGTTTCCAGAAGGCACTTACTACGAAACTGCAGAGTGTAACCTGATACCTAGAAGAGCAGAAATAACATTTAGGCCTGCCTCCTTTCACATGTGTGTGAGGAGAGCAGCGTGGTGAGTGACTAAGCCAGACATCCTTATGTGATAATAAGCTATCCATGGATGTATGCACAGGTCTTTATTTAAACTTTCCCCCTTTTCTCCAGCTCCTTCCTCTGGCTTGCATGCCTCCTACTCCCCCGTGCGCCAGGACTCAGAGGTCGTGTCCTCAGGAACACCCCTTCTGCGCAATTTCACCTCTGTGTGAGTCACTGATGTCCACCCACACCCAGCAGAGATGCTCCATCCGTTTTCCTGCTTATGGAGTGTCCTTCAGAGCCCCAGCCTCAACATGGTTCTCCTCACCACTTTTTGAAGCCCCACCTTAACTTAAGCCCCGCCCCCTTCCCAGGATAGGTTACTGACTGACACCTGCAACGAAGTGCCAGCTGCCCTGTCATCTCCTCCCCTGATGAAAACCTGCCTTCACTGTGATGCAATATAAAACCTAATTCCATCCCATCATATAAGGAACACCATACAGCCCACTTTCTGTCATTGCATTGCCCTCAAAATGAATAACTTCAGGTATATTTGTCAATAGACTTGAAAATCCAGAATGCCGTGGTAAGGCAGACGTTGGCAAAAACGTAGCTGGATTTTGCAGTACTGTGGTCAGAGTACGCTGGGTGACTAACGACTTTAGGAATGTAGCAGTCAAATTAGTTTATAATGTAGCAGTGAATTTATAATGTAGTAGTGTTGAGTAGACACATGGCTGGCTTTCATTAAAAAGGAGAACAGCAAGTACTTAAACTGAAATTTCTTAATAAATATCAAGCTGCACATGTGAATATGTAAAATGTTAAGTTTATTTGCATTAAATTATAATTACTATTAATAAGAAAACACCATAAAATCTTCAGTATAATGCTCAGTTCTTACCTAATTTGTTTTTTGTAAGTCTAGGAGCATAGTACATGTAGGATAAAAATCTTACTATTAAAGTTGCTTTCAGGTGATGGGTTAGCCAAAGACAGTGATGTATTGCTGACCACAATGCAACTTTTAGCAGTGGTATTTATTGGGCGAAAAAAATTTACCATAACCTACTGAGTGCCATTTAACGCAGAATGACTGTCGGCACTTGGAAGTAAATGTGTGACTTTACAGAAATATTGCTTCAGTCAGACACAGATGACAACAAGCAAAGGAAAGGGCGGAATACGACAAGATGGGAGTACACTTCTCAAAAAAAAAAAAAGGTTTGCACATTTAAAGAATGCAGCCATGCCGATACTTTGACACTGTGCTGTACGGACTCTGACGTAAATATGCACATTATGCACAGGTGTTTAAATGTCAGTAATGAAACCCAAAATTCGGGTTTTACGCAGCCTTTTATAGTACTACCCATCAGTAATAAGGTACTCAAATATAAGAATCCACAGGACAGATTAACGATCATGTTCAAGGCTCTGTAGGTTACGAGGTCGCTTGTGTGATGCGTACTGGGAGTTGTGTGTCCTTTGGAGAGGAGCTCTCTAATGGAGTGAGACTGTGAGCTAGCAGCCCTCAGTGGGAGTGGATCAGATTAGCACACTCCCTTCCCTCACTGCCATGTGGGCCTCTTGGTGGGCGTGAGGGATCTGGGAGATGTCCGCGTTAAGTGTCTGATACAGAGCTCGGGGAATCTTGGGCTAGGCAGCTCTGGCATATACAAGATTGATGTTTTACTCTGTGTGTTCTTGTGGGTTTTTTTTTTTTTTTTAAGATGTCCATTTGTAATCTGTCCAAACAATGACCTGCCTCCTGCCCTATTAAATGTGAAATCTGCTATCTGAACGTTGGCCTTACCTTTTGTGATATGGAGGTGGAGCTTGGTGCTCATGCTCACTACCTCGACCCACAGCGTTAGGCTGCGCGCTCAGCAGGAGCTCTCGTAAATGCCCTCATAGCTCTGCCCTACTCTCCTGCCAATGGCTTCTCTCGTCACCTCTCCTGCACTCTGCGCGAGGTTACTGCTTACTCATGTCACCTGATGCCATTAGACCACTACAATATCAGAGTATGGTTACAAAATATCATGACCGCAAATTGCTGTATTGGTATACCCATATAATTGAACATCAAGGCCAAAGGCACAGAAACCAGACTGAGTATGCACCCTTCTGGTGGGGTACAGATGTATGTATCCCTGGTACTTGCTGTCATAGTGAACTATTGGGTTTATCTTTAATTTTCTTTTGGTGTTAATTAAAAACTGATAATTACTGTTATTGCTGTAAAGCAACAGAGCTTTGTAACCACGTCATAAGTCTTCTAATGTTACGTATTACTATATATAGAGAGAATCATGTGATGGTTTTTTTTTTTTCTCTGCTTATGAGTTTGTGCTCCCAAGGTGTAATCCTGTGTACCAGTCAGCACATATGTGTCCTTGTTCTGTTATGTCACACAATGACTGTCATTCTTCCCACCCGTGCAGCCTTAGGCTCCTCCCCCCTCATGTGCCTGTTCATCTACTGGCAGGGCTGGAACCCGTCCGACGGGTTTTGGCTACTGAAGGAAATGACATCCTGTTTTCACTTGTGTGTGAAGTTTCAGCACCATGTGCAAATGTACCTCTGTGGCATTAACAGAATGGCGATGTTTAAAATAACTATAAAGTAAATAATGGAGTACGAATTATCTACACCAAGGTCTTGAGCCATCTGACGCTGCAAAAAAAAACTCCAGCTATGCTAAAGGATACAAGCAGAGACTTTTGACCTTGGACTGGCAAAATAATTAAGCTGAAGGACTTAATTTCATGTTGAAGATTGATTGTCTCATACTTGGGAGGGGTCCCAGGATATCTTGTGGCACCTGTTGACTTGTTTAAATGCCTACCTGCTTTTTTTGTAAACTATTACACGTTCATGATTTAATCATTAAACATTTTCCCAAGGGTTGTGATGTGTGGGATGTGCAGCCTTGTGTTGCTGGCCTTATTTTATTGTCTCACGTCATGTTACATTGGCATGTTTTCTGGCAAGATATGGTTTTTCTGTCAGGATTTTTCTGTGATTTTTTGGCATCGTTTAGTGCAACGACAATGTTAATGAAAATCTCTGTCCCCGCAAGAGGGAGACAAAGTGCTGTTTCAAAACCTAACAATTTGCATTTTCCTTTTGAACAAACGGAAGATATTTAATGTGTTATAGCAATTATGGAATGCGAGGTCAATGCCTTTATGTACAAATTTATACTAATGACGATAGTGACGATAAAGTTCTGCTTTCGCTTAATTTTTGATGGCTATCAGTTTGCCTTTTAAATACATGTCGTTTTAAA
Source organism: Chitala chitala (assembly GCA_025773905.1). Taxonomy (NCBI): domain Eukaryota; kingdom Metazoa; phylum Chordata; class Actinopteri; order Osteoglossiformes; family Notopteridae; genus Chitala; species Chitala chitala. The sequence goes on from JABJVR010001932.1 coordinate 55,567, forward strand.
TTAACATTAAAATAAATAAATGACTTAACTAATAATTTCTACTGTTTTATTCCAAATTACGTAAGGGATCACCAAGATGGTTGTGACGCTGCAGGTGAAGGAGCTGGAGAAGATGAAAAATACTTGACATTTACAGGGCTGCCAACTTTTGTAAAAACGTCGGAGTGAGATTTAGAGAGATGTGGTGTCCGACCGGGGGGTGGTGTTGGTTGGACTACAGTTCCAGTCC